>CAUYON010109527.1:0-33250 GCA_963573935.1 Arctocebus calabarensis
TTTTTTTTTTTTTGTAGAGACAGAGTCTCACTTTATCGCCCTCGGTAGAGTGCCGTGGCATCACACAGCTCACAGCAACCTCCAACTCCTGGGCTTAGGCGATTCTCTTGCCTCAGCCTCCCGAGTAGCTGGGACTACAGGCGCGAGCCACAACGCCCGGCTGTTTTTTTTTTTAATTTGCATATGCAACAGCACGCGGAACTGTCAGGTGAGGTCACTGGCTATGACCAACTGAAACAGTCTTCTGAGGAAGGGCAGAGCCAGTGCTCCAGTGGCAATCGGCTAGCGCACGGTAACTATGTGCTGCTGCAGAGTGATACCAAGGCTGTGAGTTCGAGTCTCACCTGGAGCACTACCTTTTCTTTCTTTTTTTTTTTTTTTTGAGACAGAGTGTCACTGAATGTCACCCTTGGTAGAGTGCCGTGGCTCACACAGCTCACAGCAACCTCCAACTCCTGGGCTTAGGCGATTCTCTTACCTTAGCCTCCCGAGTAGCTGGGACTACAGGCGCCCACCACAACACCCGGCTATATACTGAAAGTATTTCAAATTAAATTTACAAACATTATAACTAAAAGTCGTCATGATTTTCAGTTACAACACTTTAGCTCCCCCAATAAAAGTAAAGAAAAAAATCTGCTACAATTTGTTGAGCACAGCATATGTTAGACATGTTCCAAGTCTAGACAAGATCAGTAGACAGGAGAAACATAGAATAGATTAATAGTAGACTGGGAATTGAAGCCAGACTTCAGAACCCATGTATATGACCTGTGTACCACACTGTCTTCTGTCCCATTAGTGCGATTTCCTTACTGAGCGCTGACTACCATAAACAGAATGGATTCTTTTCTTCTAATACAGGGTATCTTTCTTTGTTACTTTCTTTGTTACATCCATCCAGGATGTCTAAAACCCCCTTAATTTTGGAGGGAAAATCTAAAGCTGTGGTGGTACTACCTATCAATGCACTGTAAGGAGTTAAAAGTACCATTTTTCTGATTGAAAAATCATGGATTGTAAGAAAAAAATTAAGCAAGTCAAACATGGCAAAAATAGGAAGTAAAAAGCCGGCCTGATTTTTATGTGCCAGAGATAATTATTCTTTCAGATGTTTTTCTTTTCATACTTTTTTTTTTTAACAAAAAATGGGATGATTCCTTATAATCTGAAACTATCTTGACTTGATAATATAGTTGGGTGGTTTTCCACACTAGTGTATATAGTTCTACTTCATTCCTTTTAATAGCTACATAATATCCCTTGTGTGAAAGAAATATAAGGAATTTTGGATGGCTATTTTTTTTTATTAAATCATAACTGTGTTCTTTAATGCATTTATGGGGTAAAATGTGCTGATTTTATATGGAATGCTTACATCAAACTGGTTAACATAGCCTGCACCTCACTTAATTATTTGTTGTGCTAAGACTCTTAATAGATTTGACATGTACCCTTGCATTATGCGCAATAGGTGAGGTCCCACCAATTACCCTCCCTCCCCCCGGTCTCCCCTGCCATCCCCTCACCCTCTTCCCTCCTTCATTCTGGGCTATAGTTGTTTTATAATTTGTATGAAAGTGTGGGTGATTATATATTGGTTTCATAATAGTACTGAGTGCATTGGATACTTTTTCTTCCATTCTTGAAATACTTGACTAAGAAAAATATGTTCCAGCTCCATCCAGGTAAATGTAAAAGATGTGAAGTCTCCATCTTTATTATGGCTATATAATATTCCATGGTATACATATACCACAATTTGTTAATCCATTCATGGGTCAATGGGCACTTGGGCTTCTTCCATGACTCAGCAATTATGAAATTCTGAAGAAGAGGTAATAGGTGGCACATGGGACAAAAAGGTGGTCCCATGTCCCACTACTGAGTACCAACAACAGAGGAACTAAGCTACCCATTCCTCTTCCAGAGGCTACCATAAACTAACCTGAAATGATAAGATAAAAGTCAATTAGTACTGTTAAGAGTAGAAATGAGAATACTTACCAATTCCTACATACCAACATATTTAGGGCTTTGTGGCTCTGGTCTCTGAAATCCTATTTGGAATGTCTTCTTCTCCAGTAAGCTCTGCTCTGAGTTTGAGAAACATTGTTTTCTGGGAAGTACAACCTTTTAATTTCTCTTCCTCTGTTATTTGTTTTGAGAGATGGCTGCCACCAGGTTTCCTTGTTCTGTCCTGGGAGTTTTCATGGGTTGTCACTTTCTTTGCCCTCTCCTCTGTCCCAGGCACTTGTTACTAGCAAAGTGCCTATTGACTCTTTCTAGGTGTGGCATTTCTTATTGTTGCAACAGGGAATTGATAGGAGAAAAGAAGGTTATCTAGAGGGTGAGTTAGCCAAGAAGTGGAAGAAGACAGCCATTATTAGGTTGCTATCAAAATAGCATGCTTTACTCTCTGGCATATATCACTCCAGGGAACAAAATAATCCAAGAATGATAAGCTCTCAATGGCCATCTGTCAGTTTGTGATATTGCTTGCCTTGTTCTAGTTAACATGGCACTCAGAGAAACTCAGAGAAAGATAAGATGATCATAGGGTGTAAAGCAAACTGACTGAACACATGCAGAGAGATGGGCTAAAGGCCAGTGGTATCAGTTTATCAGGATTTGCTTGTCTTATGCTCTTTTTTCTTTGCCTGCCTCCCTTAGGGAGCTGGCAGCCTTGTGCCTCTCCCTGTATTACAGCTTATTTAGATTTAAAAAAAAAAAAAACGATGTAAAGAAGTTAGTTTAATGAGTTTGAAGGTGGCTAAGCTTTTAGGGTTGGGGTCAGGAACTATCATTTATCATAATCAAGAGGGTATGAAAGATTATGGGTGTTTGAAGCTCATGAATGGACATATTATTGTTTTTCAAATTACATGTAAAACATTAGGCTGTGTCATAATATTTTCCTCTGCCTTTTGGTCCATATCCCTTCTAAGGCAAACTACTGTATGTCAGCACTGTGGGGGCTGGGAGTGGGGAGCAGCCATGAACTGTGCCAGAGATCCTGCCTCCCTGGCTTGGGTTGATTGGACTAAGAGTGGCTCCCTGTCCCAAGACGGCCCATTCATAATCATCTGGCAAGTGACATGGGCTTGGCAAGATGAACTGGACTATTCATTGGGAAATAGAATTGGGAAGCTAAGAGACTAAGGTAGTTTGCAATAGGGACAAGAGCCAAGACAATAAGGAAGGAAGCCGTAATGATAGGCCATGTCCAGGCTGGTGTTATGAGGGGGCAGAAACCATGAGTAAACAGAGGGGGCTGGCAAGAGAGGAACAGAGATGCCCTGAAAGACAGAGGAGCTGTTCCCCAGAGCCATCCATTGTCTTGTTTTCCTGAGGCCTAGTTTTATCCTGCTCTAAGCTTCTCCTGGAAAACCTGTATTTTTACTACAAACCTCACTTTTCTCGAGCTAGCTTGAATAAAACCCTATTTTCTTGTAGCAGAAATGATCAAACTGGATGTTGGCCCCTCCATTTACAAATGCGGACTTTGAGTTTGAGTCAACGATAGTTGGTTAATAGTAAGTCCTGAAGACTAGTATGGATATTGTGAGGAGCAGTGGAAAAACACAAATACCTGATCATTTCTCTCAAGTTCAGTGCTGACGTTATGGGCTTTGAATCTGTGTTCCTGGCAAACAGTGAGAATGAAAAGAGGCAGGGATCCTGACTGTTCATTTATCACCTCACAGCTCTCAGCCAACAGGGGGCCTTCTTTATCCTATTTAACCTCTCAGTAGAGTATTTGCCTTTCATTTATTCCTCTTTCCAGTCAACTCTTGATTATTCATGTAATGTTAGGGAAGCATTAATGTGAATAATAGAAGACTGCCTCGCCTTGGCCTCTCTTTCCTGCCACAGCAGCATTTGAATCCCAGAAATGGAAACAACTAACAGGAGAGGTAAGGAGGCTGAAAAAGTTGGGGTGGGGCCAAGGAAATTAACATTGTTTCTTCTCTGTCTTTTATTCTTTTTTCATAAAGGCTCCCTATTTGAATTCATTTTCTGGTGTCAGTAGGAGATTATTGGAATGGTAATGCCGTTTGCTTGATTAAAATCAAAATATGGGAGCTTTCTAAAAACTAAAATAGAGTTGGGCAAAGTTGACTAGGATGCTATTTTCCTGTCCTGTCTATTGCTTTTCCCTTATGTCAGTGTCACCTGGCTTTTTGATTGGCTGAGTTTAATGTCTTACTTTATTGCCCCCCCGTAGAGTGCTATTACATCATAGCTCACAGCAACCTCTAACTCCTGGGCTTAGGCAATTCTCTTGCCTCAGCCTCCCAAGTAGCTGGGACTACAGGCTCCCGCCACAACGCCCAGCTATTTTTCTGTTGCACTTCGGCCAGGGCCAGGTTTGAACCTGCCACCCTCGGTATATGGGGCCGGTGCCTTACTGACTGAGCCACAGGAGCCCCCTGAAGGTACACTTCTTGACTCACTCCCATCAGAGTCACCATGGGTGCTTATTAATAATACTGATTCCTGGGTCCTATCCCAGACTTATTGAGTCTAGATATGGGTGAGGCAGAGAGAATTGGCTCAGGGATATGAATTTTAACCCATCTACTTCCAGGTAATATTTCTGCATACTCAACTTTGAGAAAGACTATTCTATAAAATGACTTGAGGGAATTTGGAAGATAGTTTTGGGAAATTACCAACACTTCTGTTTTACTCACTATTTGTAGAGTGAGTGGGGAAAGGAAAGTGGGGTATTCCAGGTAACAGAGATTATTTTTTTTTAGGTGCAGGTAGATATGGACTCTTTGCTGAAAGGAAAGTGAAGAGAAACAGAGATACCACCATGCTAAAGTAGATGATACTTAGCACTCAAATAATAATTATTAAATTAATTCCTTAGATAATTGAGTTGATTGGGCAAGGGACACAAGGAAATTGTGTTTAAGTTTCAGACTTGGCTTACATCCATGTTTCCTTCTATAGATACTATCTTCTTGTTCATTTCTGTATTGTCTTTATAGTGAAACTAGCCAGTGATCCCCAACATATTTGGGGTTTTGTGATAATTTACATAAATAATAGACACTGTATAATGCCATTCAATGGTTGTACATAAATATCACCCTGCTAATCAAAAGGAGGATATTGTGTTTATTTTAAGAGAATGATTATAGTGTTTGGTCTTTAAAAAAATTTTTTTCCAAACACTGTCTCTGTGGAGTAAAACAAGATCCTGTGTTTCATTGCCTTTCAGGCATTCCCCAACAACTGTTCAATGGGTTTTGTTCCAAAAGTTTCTTTGGAAGTCTGTTTAGAATTCAGATTTCATTTTCCCATGGACACAATATTATCCTTGTGGGTCAGGTTCCCAGACAAGTAGGCAAAACCTATTTAATCTCAAGTGGAGTAGAAGTACACAGCCCTCCAGCCCTCAACTAGAATAACTAAAAGTATTTTTAACATTTAATGGGGAGAAATCCATTAAGGTTCAGACCTGTGATCCTAGGCATGCATTCCAGCTTTAGTCTCTAAGCAGAATCGCAGAGATTGTTGGAGGGAATAATTTAAACTCTTTCACATGGCTTCTTAGGCTTTGTATGATCCGACTTCTGTTCACGTCTCCAGTGTCATTTCTTACCTTGTTTTCACTCTATATTTTCCAATCAAAAGGAGGTACTTTGAGTTCCCTAGATGTGCCTTTGCCACCGCTGAGCCATTTAACCCTTTATCCATGCTCTTCCCTCTTCCTGGAACCTTCTCTTCCCACCTACCCCCTAACCGATGTATTATAGGCTCTTAAAACTCTGATCATAGTTTTTATTATAGAGTGATTTACATGCTTTATGTCATTTCTCTTCCCTCCTACCAGACAGACTGAATACTCCGCAAAAGCAAAGACCATCTCTGTGTTACTCTCCGTGGAATCCCTGGCATTTAGCATGGTGTCTGGCAGGTTGTAGGTTCTTATGGCAGGTGAATGAATGATCTGCTCTAGTGGTTCACAACCTTCTTGTAGCTGCTATATGCATGATGGATGGTCTTCAAATGCTCAGCAGGCTAAGCTGAAGGCCATATCAATATGAAGATGTGTTTGGGTTATAGAGAATTTCTAACCATTGTATCTATATAATTCAAGCCTTTTCTCTACAACTCAAGAAATCATACAAGAATGCAAGGGAGAAAGAGTGAATTATCATGGAGATAATATTCAAATGAATATGTATGCAAATCATTTGCAAACTTGACTATTTGAATTATTATTCATAATAAATGACTTCCCTCGGCTTTCTCACCTGATGAGACATACCCATGAGCTGGTAAACCATGCTGAGAACCCTCAATCTTATCCAACCCTCTTTTACAGATGGAAGCTCGGAGATTTAGCGAGGTCAAGTTCTTTCACCCAAATACATAGTTAGAAGCTGTTTTAGAATTAGAATCCAATGCTTCTGACTCCTACAACATTGTATTTTCTTCCAGAGGTGTATGTTTTCATTAAAAAAAAAAAAAAAAAGTCTAGGCGGCTCCAGTGGCTCAACAGAGTAGGGCGCTGGCCCCATATGCTGGAGGTGGCGGGTTCAAACCCAGCCCAGGCTAAAAACTGCAAAAAAAAAAAAAAAAAGTCTGAATGCATTGGAACAACTTATCCTTCTGCTGGTACTTCAGGTCGTGTCACATCACCTGACCGAGGTCACTACTGATAATGGGGGAACAACTGGAAAAGTGAGATAATGCATAAAGTACTTTCTGTAATTTAGATTTGATTCATTTAATGCCAGGGGCTGGAGGAGGAGCTAAGTGAGTATAGCTTATCCAAGGCATTGCTTACAGAATTTAGACATAACAGATGGCTTTTCATTATTCTAGGATTCCACATCTGTAGGGAGTATAGAACATAACCGAATGCTTGGTGGGTATTTCTTGATTATGCAATTTGCTAAAATCACTCCGCTAGTGTGATGATAATACCTTCAGACTTTTCTATACCATTTAGCCTTTAATTGATAAGCATGTGGTTTGATAAATGTTGTTCTTGTTAATATTAGCATGGTAATAATTTTATGTCATTCTTAAATAGCTAGGGGGAGCCATTAGGTAATTTGGCTTGGGATGTTAGATATAAGAAATTACGTAGTGCTTTGAGTACTTCTTGCCTAATGTAATATATTTGCCATCTTATTGTGGCTCTTGGGGTTTCTTCTGCTTAGAATCTTCTCTAAGACTGGATTAAAGGATGCACAGGCTAATGGACCACCTTACTAAAGTTCAAAGGCATATAATGAAAAGATCCATCTGATGACCTGCAAGGAGGAAGTTATCTGTAGACCCCTGGAGAAGGGCAAGCAGTGCTTTTCCAGGTGTAAGCCTGAGACTGAGGGTTGGATTCTTATAGTAGGTACATAACTGGCTGGAGAGGATGGCAGAGCTTAGTCCTCCACCTGGCTTTCAGTAGGACACGTTCCAGGAGTCCCACATCAGACTTTTTTTTCTCCCTGGAGTGAAGAAAACAGTAGGTGGCTAATTAAAATGATCATAAACTCAAAAGCCAATCTCGAAGGCTTGTGAGATCCAAGGATCCTTCCACCTTCCACCAGGCTGCCTCAAGTCCTCAGAGGCTGGTCGCCCAGTATCATAACAAATTATAAAGGAAAGCACCGTTCACTGCAGCCCTTTAAGGAAAGGTAATACATGTCTTTGTATTCCTTCAAACTGTCCATGGTTTCCTCCATCACAGCTTTGCTTGTGTGCCCCTTCTTTACTGTCACTCTGAATAAGCTCCTTGGTCTGGGCTGAGGGCACAGAGTGAGTCTAAGAGGGGCTCTTGGGCTCCTGACTTTCCTTCCCTGCCAAACCACCAAACTCTGAGCCATTTGTATCTGTCTCAATTTCTCCTTATAACGTGGCAAAACATGTTTTGGTGCTAGATGAGAAGCAGAGCTTCCTGGAGTGAACCAAATGTGGAAAGTACTGTAATTTGAGGCAGTTTTCAGAAAAGAGTTCCTTCTGGTACAGAAAGGTCCTTTTTCTTTTTCCCTTTTTTCATTTATGCCTCATCACATTTTGTCCAATTTCAGCTCATCAGAGGCTGAAGTTTCCTTTTGATGTCTGCTTTCTAGAATAGCCCTTGCCTGAAAAAAAGAACAAAAGGCCAACTCCGTGGCTTTCAATTTGCAGCGTCCTCAGCTCTTTCATCCATCTCAGTGCTTCCCTGGTTGGGAACAAAACCCCAGCTCCAGGGTCAGAGTACATACGGAAAAAGAACCTTTTTAAAAAATCCAAACACATGCGGATTTCATGTTTCATTGTCATTCTCCTTTGCAGTTGAGTTAGGTACCAGTGGGGAAGAGGGAGTGGGCTTGGAAGAAAAAAATTGATTTGTAACCTCCACAAAAGCAACCAATCCCATCCCCCTCGAAGTTTAAGGGTTTAATTTGATAATTCAGGGCTGCTTTCAGTATTTAGGGCATCTGTGTCAAGATACCTAGTTGGGGCGAGGGAACAGGAGTTTGATGTGCTGATATTGAGGCGTTTTCTCAGATAAGATGCCTTTGTGTTCTGGTTTCCTTTCCAGTTTTCATTATCTGTTTTCAGACTCCTCTACTTTTTCTCTTGTGCTTCCTTTGGTTTCAAATCACAGAAGACCTATCTCTTTGTGTTCCTAGCTTGTTGTCTTGGTTACAGAGTTCTTTGGCCTGCCTTTCTTTGAGGGGAATATATTGCTTAAAGAAAATTTTTAAAAACAGTGACTGAAGTCCCTTTCTCTAAGGATACTGGGGCATTAAGCAGTGGGAAAAATAGTGATTTACGAACCTGGCTGTACATTGAAATCACTTTAAATATTGATGCTCAGGCCCTAGGCCCAATTCGTTGAGTGGGAATCTTGAGGAGTGGGGCCCAGGAATAGTATTTAAAAAAAAAAAAAAAAAGAAAGAAACTGCCTGGGTGATCTAATGTGCATTCAGGACTTAGAACCACTGAATTTTATAGCAAAGCTAAACAGCTGGGTTCTGGGCTATTTAAGCCAGGTGAGGGAAATGGGATCAACTTTTCTATACTTTAGTTTTGTCTGCCTTTACCACCTTCTAGACGGGACCAATAAAGCTTGGGATGTTAAAAAGATGTTACCACCTGCCCTCCTAGCCCCTGGCATTACTTATGCATACAGAAGGAATTGACCTTCCCTTCAAAAAAAAAAAATAGCCAATTGTTCAGCATCTGGGTTCTAACAGTGGCCTGAGTCAGTATTGGGGATTAAAACAAATCTTCCCAGTTGCTTGAAGAAGGCTTACCTGTATGGAGATGGAGCAGTTTCATTTTCTCTAATGTGGTTTGGACCGAGTTTTCCATGTTTTTGAACCTGCCCCAACTTCTACTTTCCTCCTTTCTTGTGCTCTTGGTGGTTAGCAGAGTTAGACATGATTTTTAAATTTTTTGTGAATTGCCTTTTCATAGTGCTTTTTCTAACATAAAAGTAACACATGTTCATGATCCAAACCTGCAGAATTATAAGAATATGACCACATAGTAAATAAAAGTCTCCTAGAAGTCAGTGCCCCGCAGATGGCCATTGTAAATGTATTTTTCCTTCAGAATTTTACCTCTGCATATACTAAACATTTTATTTCTTTTCTTTTTTTTTTAATTAAATCATAGCTGTGTACATTAATGCAATTATGGGGTACATTGTGCTGGTTTCATATACAATTTGAAATACCTTCATGAAACTGGCTAACATAGCCTTCACCCCATTTTCTTAGTTATTATGTTAAGACATTTATATTCTACACTTTGTAGATTTAACATGTACCCTTGTAAAATGCACCATAGGTGTGGGCCCACCAATTACCCTCCCTCCACAATCCTTCTCTCTCCCCCTTCTTTCCTCTCCCTCTTCTCTTTCCCCTTCATCCTGGGCTGTAGTTGGGTTAAACATTTTGTTTTTTATTCTAAAAATGGAATCATTCAACAGTGTTTTTACATTTTTTTTTCTTAGTATCTTGGCCATCTTTTCATGTTACTACATATAGATCAACCTCATTCTTAAGGACCCCTGATTTTTAGGATTTGAATCATACAAAGGCACGTCTCCTTTCCATTCCCTCCAGTATTTCGCTTTCCTATAGAAAGGCTTGGATTTTGTTTGCTTGTTTGTTTGGACTTCAAATAGAGCAGATCCATTTTATCCAGTATGCTTATGTTTGATTGGTTGTTACTTTAAAGTTCAAACAGTTGAAAAGGAACAGAATAGCATGATCCCCTCCAACACCCGGTCCCTTCTACTAGTTCTTCTCCCCAGAAACAAATTATTACCTAGTTACACAGTAATGGTAATAAACACCATTATTACCAGTTTCACAGAAATCTTGAGATGTGTTGTATGTACAAACAAGGCTTAAATATTTTAACATGACTTTTGATTATGTAACCAAATCTGTCCATATACCACGGAGACATTTACTTCATATATTCATTTAGCAATTATCTGATGAACATTTAATATGTTCCCAGAAGTGTATTAAATTCTGGACCTACAATGAGGACCATCACACAGCCATCCTCCAGGAACTTATCATCAGCAGGGACAATTGACATTTAAGAAAACCATAGCTACAGATAAATGAGAAATGGTGATGAGTGTTGTGACAGAAAAGAATGGAATTTATATGCTTAATTTCCAAAATAGTAATGAACTGTACTTTTTCATGTAGAAGTGTGGATAGGAGATCAGCAGGAAGACATGGAAGCAAAAACTGAACCCCCAACCTTTATTCTTGTAAAAGCTTTTATCTTCTTTCCCACCAGAATTTTCATCTGACAAAATGACCCGTTGAGAGGTAGGGTGATTCACCAATCAGCTTTATCACTGGATGACAGGGTGCAATAGAAGACCTTTGTCAGCCAAACTGTGAGCTTCTTGCTGGCAGGAACTATGTCTTGCATCTCTGTGCCCAGAACTGCAGGAAGAACAAACTGATACAGGCAGTAGGCAATAGGTGCTTTTATTATATTCTCATTTTATACCTTAGCAATACTGCAAGTGGTAGGTATTCTTATTCCTGTTTTAAAGGAAAAACTTGTTCTTTAAAAAGAGAAAACTGTAGCTTAAAGAGGTATAAAAAAAAGATCCCTTCTGAGATGTGGGAGGAGAAAGGGGGGAGAGGGAAGGAGAAAAGGAGGAGAGGGGAGGAGGGAGGGGGAATGGTGTGCTTCCACCTAGTAGGCACAATGTGAGGGCATATGGCACACCTCCTGGCTGTGAGACACAACTACAACGGGGATTTTACCTAACAAATGCAAACAGTGTTGCAAACCTAATTGTACCTTCATATTAATCTGAAAAAAATCACTTCTTTATTTCTTTTTCTTTTCTTTTTTTTTTTTTTTTTTAGACAGAATCTCACTTTGATGTCCTTGGTAGAGTGCCATGGCTTTACAGCTCAAACTCTTGAGCTCAATCGATCCTCTTGCCTCAACCTCCCAAGTAGCTGGGACTACATGTGCCTGCCACAATGCCTGGCTATTTGTTTTTAGAGATGGGGTGTCACTATAGCTCAGGCTGGTCTTGAACTCATGAGCTCAAGCAATCCACCTGTCGTGGCCTCCCAGAGTGCTAGGACTACAGGCACGAGCCACTGTGTCCGACAAAAAGTCCCTTCTTTAAAAGTAAACCTTGCCCTCTAAAAAATACCCAAACTTTGACCACAGTCATGTAGTTCTTTTGTGCAGAGTTCTGCAAACATTGTCTGGCCCACGTGACTGTGACCCTCACACCGTTGATCTTTCTTCAGGAAACTGAATACCATCCCTCCCATGTATTGGCTGAGGCTCTTTTATTCCAGAGTTTTCTTGAAGAGTTTTAAGGCAACCAAATGATCTTGCTCTAAATATTTTTCTGGGATTGAGGTCAAGGCAGCAGCATGATCCTCTCTTAAGTGGGTCAAAAGAGAACTCCTGTGGCTCCTGTGCAAGGTCAAGTCTCTTTGTAGTCACTGCATCCCCTTCTCTTCAAGCTTGTGTCCTAGGCTGAGGTCAGGCCAGGGAGCAGAGGCAGATTTCATGTGTCCTGTGGGACTTTTATGTGTATTACACTATTAGGTACTATGTACAGTGGGGGCAGAGGGAATTCTACAGAAGACAAATTATCTTATAGTGGAAAAAAAGATAGTATTGGCTATAAACATGACCTCTGGAATCAGAGAATCAGACAGTTCTGGGTTCCACGACTGACTCTTTTACGTAACTGACTAGTTCTGTGACCTTAGACCAGTGTCTTTCAACTTTTTTTTTTTTATCTCCCAGCACATTTGAACCTATAGTTAAACTTCCATGGCACACTTCAGTTATTTTGATTAAAAAAAAAAAAGAGTAAGAAAAGAATCCACTTACTGTCTATTGAACTTCTTTCAAAAGTAATTTAATTAATGATCTTTAAAAATTTTTGCAGCACACCTAAGATTCTTTCATGGAACATGGGTTGAAAATCACCACCTTAGACAAATTTATATAATCTTTCTGTAGCTCAGTTTCTTTATATGCAAATGGAGGGGGCAGTAATATGACTTATGTAATAAGTAGTACTGATATGTGGAAGATGTTGACTGTAGTGCCAGGCACACAGTAAGTATTTAGTAAGGAGTAGTTGCTGCCATTATTATTATTATTATTATTATCAACAACACTATGAGACTAATCAAGTGATTAGTGTATTGTATTAATAAGTATCAATAGTGTTCAGAAAAGGAATGATTAGTTTAGTTGGGTCATTAAGGAAATCTCTGGAGAAGGTAGAAGTGTAATGAAATATGCCAGGTAGAGCAAATATGAAAGTGGGAGGCTGAACCAAATTGGAGTAGGTATAAAAAGAAGGAACAAACTCAATACCAATAACAATTTTCCTCTTACATGTTCCTATTTTCTAATTCTATGCAAATACTCCCTTTTGTGCTACGTTATTCTCTTGAATTTCTTTGTAATCTTTTTGATAAGATTTAGAAATTGCTTACTTTTCAACAGCCGTATAGTTATAGTGATTCTCTTCTAGGGATATTTCCACGTTGGGCCGCCACGAATGGCTATGCACTGCACAACCCTAGGAAAAGGTGCCATTCACATAGACTGTAATTGAATGGCGCCACTAGGGTTGTGTCGTGCACAACCTGCACAACTATACTCGGCGGCCCTGGCATAATGTAATGTCAATGCTTTCTTCGTTCAGGGCAAAGTTTTGGCAGAAGTAGAAAATACCAGTTTGGGACCACTCTCAGGCACTTAGTAAGGAAGCTGAAACAGTGAGCTGCTGCTATGAACAGGAAAGGAAAAAAAAAAGTACAGTTGTGGTTTTCGGAGGATTATCCCCTGGCAGTGATACTCATCATATGGGAACACCACTTACCTTCATTCTCTCAGTAAATTAGTTTTTGAGAGCCCACTATGTGAGGGTTGAAGAATAGGGAAGGGTTTGCATACGACGGAACATTTGAATTGGGCCTTGTAAGAGAAATAGAATATAAACATGTGAAGATGAATTAGGAGGAGAGAATTTTAGGGGGAAAATAACAAGAGGAAAGACAAGGATATAGCAAGGGGCCTATGGGTAATGGTGAATAATTTCATCTTGGTTGGATCAAAAAGCATTGGGAAAGGGAGTAGTGAGCAATAATGCTGATAGGGGAAGGGGTCAAATGATGATGTAGGAAGGAAGGGACTTGAAGGCCAAATTAAGGAGTTGAGACCTTATTCACCAAGATAAGGACCTATCCAAAGTCTGTGTATATAATTGAGATATAATTCACATAACATAAAATTCATTCATTTAAACTGTGCAATTGAATTGTTTTTAGTATATTCACATACATTTGCAGCCATCATCACAGTCAATTTTAGAACATTTTCATCACCCTTCCCCCCAGCTAAACTCTACACCATTTAGCCATTAACCCTCCCACCTCCCAGCCCTAAGCAATGGCTAATTTACTTTCTGGGCCAGGCATGGTGGCTCACATCTGTAATCCTTACATTCTGGGAGGCCCAGGTGAGTGGATTTCTTGAGCTCAGGAGTTTTGAGACCAGCCTGAAGAAGAGTGAGACCCTATCTCTACTAAAAATAAAAAATAAAATTAGCCAGAAGTTGTGGTGGGCACCTGTAGTACCAGCTAGGCAAGAGGATAGCTTAAGGCCAAGAGTTTGAGGTTACTGTGAGCTATGAAGCCATGGCACCCTACCGAGGGTAACAACATGAATGAGACTGTGTCTCAAAAAACAAAACAATCTATTTTCTGTTTCTACAGAATAGAATGTTTCATATAAATGAAGTTGTTAGCTGAGTGTGGTGGCTCATGCCTGTAATCCTAGCACTCTGGGAAGCCGAGGCAGGAAGATCACTTGAGCTCAGAAATTTAAGACCAGCTTGAACAAGAGTGAGACCCTATCTCTACTAAAAATAGAAAAATTAAGACAGCGCCTGTGGCTGAATGGAGTAGGGTGCCTGCCCCATATGTCGGAGGTGGTCAAACCCAGCTCCAGACCAAAAAATAAAAAATAAATAAAAAATAGAAAAATTAGCTGGACATGGTGGAGGGTGCCTGTAATCCAAGCTACTTTGGAGGCTGAGGGAGGAGGATCACCTGAACCCCATGAGTTTGAAGTTGCTGTGAACTAGGCTGATGCTACCCACATTATAGCATGGGCAACAGAGTGAGACTCTATCTCAAAACAAAAATGGAGTTGTTATAACATGTGATCCTTCTTGACTGGCTTCTTTCACTTAGTATAATGTTCTTAAGGTTCATCTGTGTTGTAGCATGTATCAGTACTTTACTTTTTCATGCTAACTAATATTCCATTGTATGGCTATACCACATTTGTGTGTCTGTTTGTCTGCTGATGAATATTTGGGTTGTTTCTACCTTTAGGCTATTATGAATAATGCTGCTGTGAACATCTGTATATAGATTTTGGGAAGGCATATATTTTTATTTCCTTTGAGTATAAGGGTAGAATTGGTGAGTTATATGATAACTTTATGTGTAACGACTTGAGGAACTTCCAGACAGTTTTCCAAAGTTGCAGCACCACTTTATAACCCCACCAATAGTGTATAGGGGCTTCTCCACATCCCTGTGAAAACTAGTTTTTGTCTTTATTTCACCTATGTTAGTGGGTGTGAAATGTTATCACATTGAAGATTTGATTTCCATTTCCCTGGTGACTAATAATGTTGAATATCTTTTCATGTGCCTATTGGCCATTTGTATGTTTTCTTTGGAGAAATGTCTATTCAGGGTCTTTTTTTTTTTTTTTGAGATAGAGCCTCAAGCTGTCACCCTGGGTAGAGTGCCATGGCATTACAGCTCACAACAACCTCCAATTCCTGGGCTCAAGTGAGTCTCCTGCCGCCACCTCCCAAGTAGCTGGGACTACAGGCACATGCCACAATGCCCAGCCATTTTTTGGTTGCAGCCGTGATTGTTGTTTGGCGGGCCCAGGCTGGATTTGAACCCGCCAGCTCAGGTGTACGTAGTGGGCACCTTAGCCTGTTGAGGCACAGACGCCGAGCCTATTCAGGGTCTTTTTATTGTTGAGTTTTGAGAGCTGTTTATTCAGGATACTATTACCAGGTGTATGATTTGCAATTTTTTTTCTTCTATTATTTGGGTTGTCTTTTTCACTTTTTTTAATAATGTGCTTTTGAAGCACAAAATAGTTTAATTCTGGTGAAGTCCAGTTATCTGTTTTTTTCTTTTGTTGTTCATGCTTTTGGCAACACATCTTAGAATACACTGCCATATTCTGGGTCATAAAATTTATCCATGTTTTCTTTCAACAGTTTTATAGTTTTTGCTCTTACATTTGGGTCTTTGATTGTGAGTGAATTTTTGTATTAGGGTTGTGAGCCAGGGGGTTAACTTTATTCTTTTGCACATGGATCACCAGTTGTCCAGCAGCATTTGTTGAAGGGACTGTTCTTTCCAGTGTTGAATGGTCTCGGTGCCCTTGTTGAAAGTCAGTTGTAGGGGTTGATTTCTGGACTCTCAGTTCTATTCCATTGATCTCTGTGTCTCTCCATATGCCAGTACTGCACTGTTTTTGTAACTGTTGCTTTAGTAAGTTTTATAGTAAATTTTGAAATCAGGTAGTTTTGGCTATTCTGGGCCCCTTGCATTACTGTATGAATTTTAGAGTAAGCTCATCAGTTTCTACAAACGTTCAGCAGGGATTCTAAGTATAACATGATCAGAGTGCTATTTTAAGAATAGAAACCTGGCTGGGCATGGAGGCTCATGCCTGTAGTCCCAGCACTTTGGGAGACTTAGGTGGGAGGATCATTGAGCCGAGGAGTTTGCAGCTAGCCTGACCAACATAGCGAGACCCCCATCTCTATAAAAAAAAAAAAAAAAAACCAATATGCAGGGTGTAGCGGCACACACCTGTAGTCCCAACTACACAGGCGGCTGAGGCAGGAGGATTGTTTGAGCCCAGGAGTTGGAGGTTGCAGTGAGCTATGATGCTGCTGCTGCACCCTAGCCTGGGCAGCAAAGTGAGGCCCTGTCTTCAAAAAAATAAGTAAAAAGGAAAAGAATAGTAACCTAACAATACTGCATGTATTAGAGTGAAGGAGGAGAGACATTGGATACTTGGAGATCAAATAGGAAACTGCTATTGTACTTTAAGAAACTGGTAGGGACTGAGCTAGGAAAAGATAGTGAGGATGGATCTGAGATATATAGGCAGTCCCTGGATTATGAACGAGACAGACTCTGTAGGTTTCTTCTTAAGATGAATTTGTATATAAGTTGGAACAGGTACATTTACCTATTACTTGTGATAACCCCTGGTCGTAAGAGTGAGCGATTCATCAGCCAGATGTTTGTACCTTGGAGACTGAATGTAATGGCCTTTGTTTGTAGGTGGGAGTTGTATGTAAGTCGGGTATTTGTAACTTGGACGCTGCGTGGATTGAAAAAGTTGAAATAACAAGATGACAGAACGTTGGCTGGGTGCCTGTATTCAAATGGTTAGAGTGCTGGCCCCATGTAGTGGGGCTGGCGAGTTCAAGCCTGGCCTGGACCTGCTAAATTGAAAAAAAAAAAAAAAAAAAGATCTGGGGACTGACTACCTGTGGGGTCTGACATCAAAAATAATTCTGAGGTTCGAAGATCGGCTAATTGATTCAGATTGTGGTACCTTTTTTAACTTTGTATTTTGAAATGTACAAAGAATTGCAAAGATTACCCCTGTATGCTCTTCCTCCAGCTTCTCCTAATGTTAACTAACATCTTGCAAAACTATGATAAAAATCACTAAAAGTGAGAAATTAGCATTCGTACAACACTATGTGAACTTAACTACAGATTTATTTAGATATCACCAGTTTTTTCCACAAATATCTTTTTCCTGTTGCAGGATCTAATTCAGGATCCCTAATTACATTTTGTTGTCATGTCTCCTTAGTCACCTCCAGTCTGTGATAGTTCCTCAGTGTTTGTCTTCCGCAACTTTGACAGTTTTGATGAGTAGTGGTTAGTTCCTTCATAGAATGCCCCTAGTTTGGGTTTAATCTGTTGTCTTCTCATGGTTTGATTGAGATTATATAATTTCAGTATCCAATAATGATGATACTATCAATCACTCCTACTTATTTTGTTCCTTACAATGTGCCAGGCACTTAAACTAAGTGCTTTCAATATTTGATCCTCACAGTTACCCTATGAGATAGTGTTATTGTGATCCCCAGGTGAAGAAACTGAATTTAGGAGATTAAGTTTTCTCACCATGATGGCAGATGGACATAGGAAGCCAGGTAATATATCAGAATGTTCTGATGCAAGCATGGAATAAGAACACATGAAGTTAGATACATTGAATTTTTTAAAATTTCAGGTTAATATGGGGGTACAATGATTAAATTCCATAATTTGTAAGATTAAAGTTCAATTAGAAGGTGTGTCCTATACCCTATGCCATATACCCATGCAATCTCCCCCTTGGGTAGGAATTTATCTAGCCCCTCCCCTCTCTCACTTAAATTTCATTGTGTTTTTCTCTTATGTCAGCATGTAGATGTTGATCTACTAGTTCCAGTTTAGTACTGGGTACATGTGGTGTTTGCTTTTCCATTCCTTTGATACATTCACTTAGGAGAATGATCTTTAATTCCATCCAGATGGTTGCAACAGATACATAATTTCCATCTTTTATGGCTGAATAATATTCCCCGGTATACCTATACACCACACTTCATTAATCCATTCATATACTCAAGGGCATTTGAGTTGTTTCCACATCTTGGCAATTGTGACTTGTTCTGCTGTAAACATTTGAGTGCAGGTATCTTTGTGATAGAATGGCTTTTTCCCCCATTTGGATAAATACCTAGTAATGGGATCACAGGTCTTCTTTTAGTTCTTTGAGGACTCTCCATATTGCTTTCCATAGAGGTTGTACAAGTTAGTGATCCCACCAACAGTGTCTCCACATCTAAACTAGCATCTGTTGCTTTGGGACTTTATAATGTGAGTATAACGTGAGCTATTCTCTCTGGGGTTAGGTAATGTCTCAATGTAGTTTTGATTTGCATTTCTCTGATGATTAGAGATGATGAGCATTTTTTCATGTGTTTGTTGACTGTTAGTTTATCTTTGTAGGAAAAAGTTCCTACTCGTATCTCTTGCCCAATTTTTTTTTTTTTTGAGACAGAGTGCTCTGGCATCATAGCTCACAGCAACTTCAAACTCTTGGGCTTAAGTGATTCTCTTGCCTGCCATGTAGCTGGAACTACAGGAGCCTGCAACAATACCCGGCTATTTTTATTTTTGTTGTTGGCAGTTGTCTTTTTTTTTTGACTGGTCAGGGCTGGGTTTGAACTTGCCAGCATAGGTGTATGTGCCCTACTCACTGAGCTATGGGCACTGCCTATCTTGCCCCATTTTTAATGGGGTTGTTTGATTATTTTCTTCTCTCTCCTTTTTTAAATTTCAGATTTATATTAAGGTACAAATATTTAGGTTACATTTCTTTGTTTCTAAGCGAAAGTTCAAGTTGTGGTCGAGCCCTCACCCGGGGGTGGGCTAAATACCCTTACATTGTGCCCATTAGGCGATTTTTTTAATCATGATTTTTTCTCATTGATTTGCTTGAGTTCTTTGTAGATTCTGATTATTAGTCTGTTGTCAGATGCAGAGCATGCAAATATCTTTTCCCATTCTATAGATCGTCTTTTTACTTTGTTGATTGTGTAATTAGCTATGCAGAAACTCTTTAGCTTGATCAAGTCCCATTTATTTTTGTTGTTGCTGTGATTGCCAGTGGGGTCTTCTTCATAAAACCTTTCCCTAGGCTGATAAGGTTAAGAGTTTTTCCTACACTTTCTTTTAAGGTTTTTACAGTTTTGTGTCTTAGATTTAAATCTTTTATCCATCATGAGTTAATTTTTTTTTTGCAGTTTTTGGCCAGGGCTGAGTTTGAACCCACCATTTCCGGCATATGGGGCCGGCGCTCTATTCCTTTGAGCCACAGGCACTGCCCCATCGTGAGTTAATTTTTATAAGTGGTGAGGGGTGCAGGTCCAGTGAGTCTTTTTCACATGTGGCTAAGCAGTTTCTCCCAGCACCATTTATTGAATAGGGATTCTTTTCCCCAGTGTATGCTTTCATTTTTGTTAAAGATCAGATGACATTATGAGGCTGGTTTCATCTCTAGATTCTCTGTTCTGTTCCATAGATCTATGTCTCTATTTTTATGCCAACCATGCTGTTCTGATCACTATAGACTTGTAGTATATCCTGAAGTGTGGTAAGGTAATGCCTCCAGATTTGTTTTTATTTTGTAGAGTTGTGTTGGCTATTCTATTTTTTTTTTCTGATTCTATACAAATCATAGAACCATCTTTTTCAAGATCTGCAAAGTATGACGTTGGCGATTTAATGGGAACTGTACTGAATCTGTAGACAGCTTTGGATAATATAGAAGTTTTAACAATGTCGATTCTTCTTAGCCGGGGACGTGATATGTTCTTCTATCAGTTAATCTTTTGTCATTTCTTTTCTCAGTGTTTTGTTGTTTTCTCTGTAGAGAAAACTGTAGATCCTTCATATTCTTTGTTAATTATATTCCAAAGTATTTCATTTTCTTTGGTGCTACTGTGAGGAGAATTGTGTCTTTGATTTGATTCTCAGCTTGACTGTTGTTGGTGTATATGAAGGCCACTTATTTACATACATTAATTTTTATATCCTGAGACACTGCTGCATTTCTTTATCAATTCCAAGAGTCTTTTTTGGTTGAGTCTTTGGGGTTTTCTAGATGTAAGGTCATGTCATCTGCAAAGACCAATAGTTTGATTTCCTCTGTCCCCATTTGGATCCTCTTGATATTCTTCTCCTGTCCTCGCTTTGGCTAGGGCTTCCAGTACTATGTTGAATAGTAGCGATGATAGAGGACATCCTTATTTGGTTCCTGTTCTAACTGGAATCACTTTCAGTTTTTCTCTGGTCAATATGATGTTGACTGTAGGTTTGTCGTAGATGGCGTCTATCAATTTGAGGAATGTCCCACCTATGCCAGATAAATTGAAAATTTAATAAGAGCTGTTGCTGATGTGGCTCATAGTAGGGATAGATTTTCTATTGAAATCAGAATAATTATAGCTGTTATGTGTTGAGCACTAGCTGTATGCTAGGCATTGTGCCTGTTGCCTTGCTTGCTTTGTATCGTTCAATCCTCTTCCAAAATCTTGTGAGACACAGGTACTATTTTTAGTCCCGTTTTACAGATGAAAATTTCTCTAATCTCTCACCCAAGGTCAGTTCTACACAGTCCTGGTGAGTGACTGAGCCAGCATGTGGATTCAAGTCTATCTTGACTCTAAAGCTGGTATTCTTAGCCACTTAGAGATGCTACTTATTCTGCTTCCATTCTCTTAATAGGGTTGAATTTGCCTTTGGGACCAAAAAACAAGGTATTTATGAGTTTGGGTGTGGACACTACCAACTATGCATTTGCAACTCTCCTTATGCCTCAATGGTGGCCAACCCCATTCTTTCTTTAGTTGTAATTCAAACAGGTTACAATCTGGTCTTTCAAGTTTGGGGTTTTAAAGGCTAACAGGGTAGTAGGCATTCTTATATCCCTTTTATTTAAATTGAGGGAAGTGTCTTTGTAATCTCCTTATACTGACAAAAATGGTACATACTCAGAAGGAAGTAAACTGAGAAAGATAATGAGAAGACTGAGCATGGGCCTTTAACTGTGGAGTATTGGGAAGGTTTCCTCCAGAAAATTATGTGTAATTGTGTATTTCAAGAGTAAATAAGAGTTAGCCAAGAGGAAAAGCTAGAAAGTCATTCTGGAATAGCAAATAGACTTAGTAATGGCACAACTTACTGATGTTGGAGATTTACATTTTAAAAAGAAAATTATGAGAATATTAAGAAAGCAATAAGTGGCTCTATAATCCCAGGGTTGTAAAAGATTTTCAAAGCATGCGATCCAGACCGAAGCCATAAATGAAATGACAAATACATCTGATTACATAGTTTTAAAAAGCTTCCATGTATCAAAAAACTACCATAAGTGGAGCTGTGACAATAATAACCAGGGAAAAATATTTGCAATAAATATTAAACAGTCTGTATTAAAAATCATTAATACATAAATAGCTCTTTATAGCTCAATAAAAATGAATACACCAGTTAAAAAATAGCGTAGTGCACAGATGGTCACATACCAAAAGAAGAAATACAGCTGGCCAATAAACTTGTTAGAAAATAGTGCAATATTTTTGGTAATCTGAGACATCCGAATGAAAATGATAAATTATGGGTATTTGTTTTGCCTTTTAAACAAATGATAATTACCAAATGATAATTACCTATTGGCCAGGTTGCAGCAGAGAACACATTCTCATATGTCGCTATAAGGAGTATCAATTCAAATACCTTTCTGGAGGGCAGTTTAATATTGTGGATCAAAAGCCTTCTAACTTGGACTTTTTGCATTTAGTTAAAAAGTATTAAACCAGTCCTTTCTTCTTATTTAACTTTGATATTTTATTTTATTATTCTTTTTCACTAACATGACCAGATATACACAGCTCAACAAAAAATTTTTTTATCGTTTGCATTAAAAAAAAAAAAAAAAGGTTATGTAAGGGCGGCGCCTGTGGCTCAAAGGGGAAGGGCGCTGGCCCCATATACCAGAGGTGGTGGGTTCAAACCCAGCCCCAGCCAAAAAAAAAAGGTTATGTAATCCTTTGGAAAATGTCCAGGAATGTGGACTAAGGAAATAGTAAAGGAACTGAAACTATTGATATAACTTACATGTGCAACAGGAGGATATTGGTTGAGTAAATTGTTACATACGCATATAATTGAATACATTGACGCTATTAGAAAATGAGGTGGTAAGAAGCATATTGATTGACCTGAAGTATGATCAGGAGACAGTTTTGCATAATGCATGAAGCTGCTGTGCTGGAGAGAGAGGCCAGTATGGAGGAAAGAAGGCCTTGTCTGTCATGCTAAGGAACTTAAGCTTTTTCTGTAGGTAACAGCAAGCTCAGGAAGGATTGAAAATGGTAGATGAGAGGGGCCTTTTAGGTAGATCCCTCTACTGGAAGAGTTCCTGAAGCGGGAGACTAGTGAAGAGATTATTGCAGTGGTTCTAAGGTGATGAAGGCCCTAGAGTATGAGCATTAGTGGAAAGAGTCAGAGGACAGACTTTGGGCAGCCCAATGAGTTAATCTTCCCTGTAGTGGGAAATGGTCATGTGCACTTGACCTCAGGAATCCCCAGATAGGTGTCTGCCATCATGGGAGGTGGAGCAAAGAGAACTGGGACCCGAAGGACTGCACTTGGGGAGCCCTCAAGTATGCTAGGCCAAACACCACTCCCATTCTCTGTTTCCCTCCTTTATGATGGTCTGTGGTGACTGGCACCCCTCTTCCCAGTACGGTTCTTACAGGACTCACCCTTCCTCCTGTGAACAAAAGCTATTATCCTTCAGTTCTGTGAAACTGTGGTTTGTCGACTCTGAGGTTGAGGTGGCGCAAAAGTGAATGGGAGGCTGAGCAATTACGGCAGTGAACGTGGGACTGATATAATTGTCAGGATAGGAATGGGAAGCAGAACAAGTGAAGGCTGAGAGGTTGGATAGGAAAGGTGGGAACCTGGAGCCAGAGCAGTTCAGAGGTAGAATGATAACTGGAACAACTGCTGGTGCCTACATTGGGTGCTGAGGAAGGAGCCAGATTTACAAGTTTGAGGATAGGAGAACCTTATAGTGGTATAAAGATTTTTCTTGGGGAAGTTGAGAATGTGGTTTCGAGTATAACCTGTGAATTTTCCTGGGAGGGGTGGTGAACAGTCAAAAAGACCTCAATTTTAAGGCCGTTCATGGCGGCTCATGCCTATAATCCTAGCACTCTGGGAGGCCGAGGTGGGTGGATTGCCTGAGCTCAGGAGTTCTAGACCAGCTTGAGCCAGAGCAAGAACCTGTCTCTAAAAATAGCTGGGCGTTGTGGCAGGCACCTGTAGTCCCAGCTACTTGAGGGGCTGAGGCAAGAGAATCACTTGAGTCCAAGAGTTGGAGGTTGCTGTAAGCTATGATGCCTCAGCACTCTACTGAGGGTGACAAACTGAGACTCTGTCTCAAAAAAAAAAAAGGACCTCAATTTTATAAGGATTCAAGGATTGCAAGGGCCCGCGAGACCTAAGAATAAGGCAACTTAGACCTAAAACAAACCTGTTCTGGCGGAATGCTGGAGTCACTCTGAAACTCATCTATAGAAACACAATTTGCTGCCCTGTTAGATTTGTGCTTTGAGGTACTTCATTGTAGACATTAGATCTTATGAGCTGACTGGTGGCATAGGTATGGGGCCATTGGGGTGACTCCCTGTGTGCCAGGTGATCAAGGGGCAGGGCTAGAATCTAAGGAAAGGAAGTCCCCACAAGGCCTGATTTGTGTCAGGTGTGCAATGGAAAGCGCACTGAATTGGCAGTTAGGGGACCTGGGTTGTTGTCGGAAAGCTTGTCAGAACTATTTCCCCAGTTTCTTCGTCTCAAAAATGGGATTTGGGCTGAACGCGGTGGCTCACGCCTGTAATCCTAGCGCTCTAGGAGGCCGAGGCGGGTGGATTGCCTGAGCTCGTGAGTTTGAGACGAGCCTTAGCCAGAGTGAGACCCTGTTTCTAAAAATAAACAGGCATTGTGGCAGGTGCCTATAGTCCGAGCCACTTGGAAGGCTGAGGCAAGAGAATCGCTTAAGCCTAAGAGTTTGCGGTTGTGACGCCACAACACTCAACAAGAGGGTGGCAAAGTGAGACTCTGTCTCCAAAAAAAAAAAAAGGGATTTAAAAGCATGGCCCTGCCTGTCTCACAGGCAATGGGAAAGTGGAAGTGCTCTGTAGCGCCCTCTCTGTGTGCTACCTGTTCATGCTCTTTGCTTCAGGTGCTGAGCTGGGCAGATTTCAGCATGAATGCAAAGTGCCAGCTTGGTGCTGCGATATGCTCAGATACATTCTTATCTTCCCACTGTCCTTGTTTGCACTTCACAGTGTCCTCTCTTCCCACTATTTGCAGCCAACAGGATGGTTTAGCTTTCTGTCTGCTAGTCTGAAACACATGCTACCAAAATTTGGAAGTGGTTAGAAGCCAACCCATGACAAAAGCAGGCATGGTTTCAGGTCAAGGCTGGGCCCTCTTGGGCCTTGGAATTAAAATGTTGTTTTCACATGGCTCTGTTGGCTCATGCTGATTATTAATGTAACTCTAGCATGATAAAGAGAAGATTCAGTGTCATAAATCTTTGAAGTTGCTAAAGGAGGCCATGAATTTACTAGAAATGGAATGTGATGAGCTTGGGGTCCTTTTTCAAATCTGCTGATCTGATATGTATATGTGTATCTGATTTAAAGATTGCTTGAAAAAGACATCCTCTATCCGGGTGATGGGAATAGACAGACAAGATGAGAAAGGCCTAAGTGCTGATTAGAATGATTTGGCCACGTGAAAGTAACTGTTGGCAAACTCACGTAGAGTCAAGACTAGATTAGCTGTCTCAAAAGAAGTTAGATCCATGATGGCTGGAGGATAACAGGACAAACAGTTGGGTTGGGACTGGAGGCTTGTTTCCTTTGGTAGGTTCCTGGGCTTCTGGCATAAGGAAATGGTGGATAAGAACCAGTCAACTGTAATTATAAAGGCAATTTGCCTCTAAGAATCTGCTCATCTTCCCTTGGCTGTGGATTTAGAAAAAAGAGTCAACCGTAGCACCCAGAGTCACATTTTTGCTTCACTGTTTAGCATGTTGGAAGTGTCTTAGGTATTCTGCAAGCTCAGGAAGGCTGCTGGCATGACACTTTGGTGACTCCAGAAGTACTGAGAACTTTTCCAACGTGGTTGGGGCCCCTGTTTCCTCTCTGTGTACTGTAGCTTCTAAGTGTAGTCTTTTATGGGCTTGACCGCTGCGTAACTATATGCAGCCTCCAACTTGGTCCCTGGCCTAAGGTGAGTAACTATACTGCTGGATCAGGGATAAAGAATACCAGCTTTGTTTATTTTTTTTTTCTTGGACTGCTCCTGAGGGGTAGGGTGGGGAGTGGGGATATATTGATGTGTGGATAATTGAAATTCCAAGTCTACAATCCTTATCCAAAACCATCAGGGCCATGTATATTTCAGAAAACAGAATGTTTTTGATTTTAAAAAGACAATACAGCACGTGTAGAATATTTTACATTTATTCCCAGTGGGGTTGGGAGCAGTACCCCACAATCAAATACATTACTACTTTTATGGAAAACATGAGTATTCACCTTAAGTGGAATCAAATGAAGTCTATAAATAGCCTTCTCCCAGTTCATGTCATATTTTGCTGTCTCAGTAGCTTTGAAAAAAGACCAACTTTCAGTTCTTAGAGCTTTTTAGAATCAAGGATTGCCGATTAAGGATTGTGGACCTGTAATTATCTTTGGCTTTGTACTGTTAATCAGTTTGGTCACAGGAGAAAAGGCATGGTATCCATGCCTGTTTCCTCGGAGAGGCTATTTGGTGAGGTATCATGCAGGCGATGGACTCCTGACCGTGTTCTTTTAAAGACCCTTCTCTTTTTCTATGCTTTCTCTTCCTCTTGGCCGGGATTCAAGCAGGTATCTTTCCTTATGGTGATTTTTGTTATGATACTCTTTTCTTCCCAATGTGGACTCTGAGAGAACTGGAGAATATCCAGATGCTAAAGAACATACACATGGCAAAGCCAACAAGTTCACAAGGCAGAAAATACATATTAATAAGAGCTCTCAATAAGATAGAGACACATGCCAATAATTGCTGAAGCATACCATTAAATCACACTAGGTGAAAGGACTCTAGAAACATGATTTTCATTCTTTTGTCAATCCTTAGTCTTGTATTCTATAGTAGTTCAGCCCAAGATAGAGAATTCAGCATATCAGGCTATCAGGAAGTAGGTGAATCTCCTGAGGCATTTGTTAAACATGCAGATTCCTGGGGTTCCATACTTGTGGAATCAGAATTATATTTTTTTGAGACAGAGTCTCACTATGTAGCCCTGGGTAGAGTGCCATGGCGTTACAGCAACCTCAAACTCTTGGGCTTAAGTGATTCTCTTGCCTCAGTCTCCCAAGTAGATGGGACTATAGGTGCCTGCCACAAGGCCTGGCTATTTTTTGGGTGCAGTTGTCATTGTTGTTTAGATGGCCCGGGCTGGGTTCGAACCTACCAGCCTCGGTGCATGTAGCTGGTGCCCTACTCACTGAGCTATGGGCGCCGAGCCTAGAATCAGAATTTTTTTTTTAATTAAATCATAGCTGTGTACATTAATGCATTTATGGGGTACAATATGCTGGTTTTATATATAATTTGAAATACATCAAACTAGTTACCATAGCCTTCGCCGCACTTTCATAATTAGTAGATTTGACATGTACCCAATTGGTCAGAATTCTTAATGGAGAGCCCAGGAATGAATGTTTAAGAAGCTCTTCTGGGGGACTAGTTATTTTTTTTTGTCTCACTTGATATTTGAGAATCACTGTATGGGTGAAGGTGAAACTGCCACAGCTATAATGTTTCAGGGGTGGTAACCCAGACCTAGGTCATACCGAGTATCAGAGAACTGATGTGTTTCTTAGAAGGACAAGGTTCTTTTTTTGGTTTGACCTGGGAGGAGACTGTAAGGGTAAAAATACGTGGATGTGTCTTGAAACAAAAGAATTGAATGAAAGGGAGGTTTAGAACCTGGGGGTGGCAGTTCAATAGGGTTGCAGATAAAATAAGGGATGCCCAGTTAAATTCAAATTCTCCATAAACAATGGGTATGTTTTATATAAGTATTATTCCATGCAACATTTCGGGCATACTTATAGTAAAACATTATTCATTGTTTACCTCGAATTCACATTTAACAGGACATCCTATATTTTTGTTTCCTAAATTTGGCAATGCTGAGGGATTGATAAACCCATCCTCTCTCATGGAAGGCAAACCAGATGGGGTGTGTGTGTGTGTGTGTGTGTGTTCCGTGCTCATAATCTATTTTTACCTGCCTCAGGTTAAAAGCTTCTGAGACTCACTACTTGTGTAATATTGAAATTGAAGCATTCAAAATGTAAGCCTTGTCACTCTCTTTCTTTGAATCTTTCTCTCTTACACGTGTGAACACACACACACACACACACATACACATTCATGCATGTACAAACACAAACATGCACTTTGGAAACCACCTGCTTGCCTTTAAAAATTTTTTGTATTCCTTTTTTTGAGTTAGAGTTTTGGCTAGTTTTTGTTTGTTATTGCTAAGGTAACGTCTCATTTCACCCAGCATTTCACTTGCTAACTATTCTTCATTCTTTAATTGCAGATCTTTCTCTTGGCCTTTCCTCCATGTCGTGGAGCAATCGTCATCTTCAAGTAAGAGAAAATTGTTTTTGGTTTTATTGCCCTTGCTATTCAGTCTGTGTTTGTCTGAAGCCTCCAAACTTCCCCAATGGATGACAAAAGTCTATGAGGGCCCACTGCCAAGGGGAAATATTGTATGTGGAGATGTGATCGTGTCAAGCCCTGACAAATCCTTTTTAGCAAATCCTTGGGGTGTAGGGGTTGTCTACAAGGCATGTTCCTTTGCAAGGTTGCTGCCCTGCTAAAGTTTCTCTTGAGAACATGCTGGCACCAATCATCTCGTCTCTTAAGAATTTTGGCTTTGGGATCCTGCTCCTCCATGGAGGATAAGGGTTCTTCACATTGAAGGGCATTGTTCATGTGTTTTTATGTTTTTTTTTTTCCTTAAAGTGCAAATTAAAATGAGGAGAGAAAAATATCACCTTGTTACAAGCCCCGACTTTCATAAAAATAGCAGGCATCCATTAAAGTATATTGCAGGCAAATCATGTTTCTTTAAAGGCAAGTTTACTTTAATGAAATTATGAAGAGTCCCGGACCCCTCATTTTAATGGTGAGTTGTGACCATCTCACTTATCAAACCTTTTATTAGAGTTGCTAATGAGAAGCTAAATCGACTAAATTAATTTCACCTCTTCTCCTCTTCCTCGACCTCCATTTTGGAGCTGTTCCTTAGCGGTGAAATGGCCCCAAGCCAGAGGGAGGGAACAAGAAGTAAAGAGCCTAGCAGATTCTTGGATAATTGAGAGTGGTATAAATGGCTTTCTGATTTACTTAAGTCATTAAAGTGTTAGGTAGGGGGAAAGGACCCCATTTGCTGTTTCAAATAGCTCCTTGAAATAGCCACTTAGTCTCCTGCCTTAGGTGAGTAACTTTCTGCTAGATGATGGGTAATGGATCTTGATTTCATATATTTCTTAGTTGGACAGCTTCTAAGGAAAAGGGGTATTTAACCCTGTTTTCCTCCTTTGATTTTCCAAAATGAGCTCAATTATTCACTGTAATGTTTTTATAGTAACATTTATTGGTTTTATTTCATTTTTAAATGAAATAAAATCTACAATTCTCATTACAGAAAATACAGAGAAACATAAAGAAGAAAATAAACATCACCCTTAATGCCACCACCAAGAAATAACGTTGGTTATTGCTTTTCTTTTTTTAATAAGTAGATCATATTATATATTGAGGTGTTCATTATATCTTTTCTAAATTTAATTTAATTTATTGCTTATACATTTATATACATGTATAAATATGATTAATGGGCTTTTTATCCTTTTTTTATTTGGTTCCTAGCCCTCTCTACCTTTCTACAACATTCTTGCATCTTGTATTTTATCAAACCAGTATGTATCTATACATATTTTCTCCATGCATATAGATAGTCTGTCTCTCTCTCCCTCCCTTCCTCCTTTTCTCTCTCTGAAGCATGCACACATGGGGATTTTGGAATGTTTTGTTGTTCATTGCTTTACAAAAATAGGATCTTATATATACTTCTTGGCTTTTCACTCAACACTGTCTTATAAATCTATCACAGTCTATTGGAATAGCTCTTATTCTTTTACTAGGCTGCAAAATATTTCATGGATTCACAACAGTTTGTTTAGTCATTCCTCGGTTAATAAACATTTTCTTTTCAGATTTCTGCCACTATAATCAGTGCTGAAGTAAACATCACTTATATACTTTTGCTTTCAGTTTTGATGGGTGGATAGATAGATAAAGGTATATAGATAATATGAATGTTTATATAAAATATATTTATGTTTAGAGATGTTGCCTTATTGATTTATAATACAGTCTATTATTGTCTATTCATGTCATCTGCCCATTTTCCTGTGAGCTATTTATATGTGTCTTAATTTGAAATACATCTTTATATATCTTAGATATCAGCCCTTTGTCTGTCATCTGTTACACATATCTTTCCCAAATCCATAGTATTGACTTTCTTGATAGTATGTGTTTTCATATACTTTTAAACATTTTTTTATATCCAGATATGACTCTTTTCTTCTATATCTTCTTGATTTTAAGTCTCAGTTAAGATTAGTTTCTTAGCCAGGCGTGGCACCTCATGCCTATAATTTCAGCACTCTGGGAGGCCAAGGTAGGTGGATTGCTTGAGGTCAGGAGTTTGGTACCAGCCTATGCAAGAACGAGACCCCTTCTCTTAAAAAAATAGCAGGGCGTGTAGTCCCAGATACTTGGGAAGCTGAGGCAAGAGGATCGCTTGACCCCAAGAGTTTGAGGTTGCTGTGAGCTATGACGCCAGGGCACTCTACCCAGGGTGACAAAGTAAGACTGTGTCTGGAAAAAAGGAAAGATTGGTTTTTTAAAGGCTGGGTGCAGTGTTTCGCACCTATAATTCTAGTACTCTGGGATGGTGAGGCAAGACAATCACTTGAGCTCAGAAGTTTGAGACCAGTCTGAGCAAGAGCTAGACCCCATCTCTACTAAAAAGAATAGAAAAATTAGTTGGGTGTTATAGCAGGTGCAGGTTGTCCCTGATACTCAGGAGGCAGAGGCAAAAGGATCACTTAAACCCAGGAGTTTGAGGTCGCTGTGAGCTAGACTGACACTATAGCACTCTAGCATGGGGAAACAGTGAGGCTGTCTTTTGTTGTTGTTGTTGTTGTTGAGACAGAGTCTCACTATGTCAGTCACTCTGGGTAGAGTGTCTTGGAGTTATAGCTCACAACAACTTCAAGCTCTTGTGCTCAAGCAATCCTCTTGCCTCAACCTCTGAGATACCTGGGACTACAGGTACCCACCACAACATCCAGCTAAGTGTTCTATTTTTAGTAGAGACAGGGTGGTCTCCACTAAAGGCTCTTCTTGCTTAGGCTGATCTTGAACCCCTGAACTCAAACAATCCACCCACCTCGGCCTCCCGGTATGCTGGGAATATAGGCGTGAGCCACCATTCCTGGCCAAAAAGATTGGTTTCTTAGAGATGGGTAACCAGTTGTACTATAATAATAATAATTCCTACTTTTCCCTGTGAACTGAACTCCTTTTTTTTTTTTTTTTTTTTTTTTTTTGGGCTATTAAATGTTTTGCATACTAGGATCTTCTTATAGACTCTATTTGGTTTCATCTATTTGTCTATTCATGTGCCCAAATCATACTGATTACAGTATCTTTAAAAAAATATTTTTCTTGACTATTCTATGACACTTTCTCCTATTCAGAATTTTTTTTTCTTTTTTTTTGAGACAGACTCACTATGTCGCCCTTGGTAGAGTGTCGTGGCGTCACAGCTCACAGAACCTCCAACTCTTGGGCTAAAGCGATTCTCTTGCCTCAGTCTCCTAAGTAGCTGGGACTACACATGCCTGCCACAATGCCCGGCTACTTTTTTGTTGCGGTTGTTTAGCTGGCCCAGGCTGGGTTTGAATAAGCACCTTTGGTGTATGTGGCTGGCTCTGTAACCACTATGCTACAGGCACTGAGCCACCTACTCAGAAATTTTAAGATTGCTTTTACTTGCCCTTCTGTCCCAAACCCTATTAGGCATGTAATTAGAATTGCATTAAGTTTACATCTCAGTTTTAAATTCTATAGCTCCTTTTACCTAAGAAGAGGTATTTCTTTCTTCGTGTTCATATTTTGTTTCATGTCTATTGATTACATTTATCTTTTTCTTCCTATCCACCCTGTACTTTTCTTGATATATTTATGTGTATTCCTCAAGAATGTACAGCTTGAGGCCGAGTACATTGGCTCATGCCTGTAATCTCAGCACTCTGGGAGACTGAGGTAGGTGGATTACTTGGGCTCAGGAGTTCGAGACCAGCCTGAGCAAGAGCAAGATCCTGTCTCTAAAATTAGCCATGCGTTGTGGTTGGCACAAGTAGTCCCAGCTTCTTGGCAGGCTAAGGCAAGAGAATTGCTTGAGACCAAGAGTTTGAGGTTGCAGTGAGCTGTGACGTCATGGCACTCTACTGGGGGCAAGAAAGTGAGACTCTGTCTCAAAAAAAAGAAGGCGGTGCCTGTGACTCAGTGAGTAGGACGCTGGCTACATATCTCAAGGGTGTCAGGTTTGAACAGCCCCGGCCAAATTGCAACCAAAAGAAAAGAATTTACAGCTTTGATTCTGTTATGAGTGGGATATTTTTACCCTTTCTATTCCTAAGTGCTTCTTGCTAGAATAATAAAAGGTTATTGATTTTAAAAATATTATATCTGACTGTCTTAACAAATTCTTATTAGTCCTAGAAATTTTATTTTCATTTTTTTCTCTTCTTTCTGATGGTTATATCAGTTATTTCATTTTTTGCTGCATGTGCTAGAAACTCAAAGATAGAGTTAAATAAAAATGGTGCTGGTGGGTTGCTCTGCCTAAAACTGTCATAAATTGAAATATTTTCTGTGTTTTTCCATGTTTACTGTTGGTATTTATTAAATAGTCTATTAGAATTAAATAGCTTTTACATTAACTAAAGAATTTGTTTCTTGAGACAGAATCTCATTTTTTCCCCTTGGGTAGAGTGCTTTGACGTCATAGATTACAGCAACCTCAAACTCTTGGGCTCAAGTGATCCTTCTCCCACAGGCTCTTGAGTAGCTGGGACTATGGATGCCTTGCTACAACGCTCGGCTATTTTTAGAGACAGGGGTTTTGTTCTTGCTCAGGCTGGAACTCATTCGCTCAGACAATTCACCCGCCTTAGCCTCCCGGAGTGCTAGGATTACAGGTGTGAGCCACTGTGCTGGCCAATTAAGAGACGTTTTTAAAGAGGGAGGATGGTTTCTGTATTTTATCAAATGCTATTTCTACATCTATTGATCACGTGGGGTTTTTCATTTAAGTATAAAATGATTTGTTACAATGATAGATTTTCCGGTTTTGAACCACTTTTAAAAAATACTAAAATAAGCCCTGCTGATCATAATATATTTTTGTTACATTGTTACATGCTATTTGTCAATATTTTATTTAGAACCTTGCTTCAGCAGTCATAAGGAAGATTGGAATCTTCTTTGGTATCTTTTCATCTCAGGTTTAAGGATTAAGGTTGTGGTGACTATGTAAAATGCACTGCCCCTTTTTTCTCTGGCCTGGAATACTTTGAGAAATTATGTGTCCTGGCTCGGCGCCTGTGGCTCAGCGGGCTAAGGCGCCAGCCATGTAAACCTGAGCTGGTGGGTTCGAAGCCAGCCTGGGCCTGCCAACCAACAATGACAGCTGCAACCCAAACAAAAATAGCCGGGCATTGTGGCGGGCGCCTATAGTCCCAGCTACTTGGGAGGCAGAGGCAGGAGACTCGCTTGAGCCCAGGAATTGGAGGTTGCTGTGAACTGTAATGCCACGACACTCTACCCAGGGTGACAGCTTGAGG
>CAUYON010109535.1:0-32996 GCA_963573935.1 Arctocebus calabarensis
AAACTTCTAAACAAGGATCAAAAATGTTTTCATATAGTAAACGAGAAAATCTCATGAATGGTATGTCAATCAGGTTGATAAAATATCTCAGATTGCATGTGAAGCCCCACACTGTACCCCATGGTTGAACTAATGTACACAGCTATGATTCAATAAAAAAAATAAATAAATAAAAAATAAAAATAGAAAAAAAAATCTTTGAAATAACCCATCTTCTCCACAGTGATTAGGAATGAAAATTAAGACTTTCTTACCTCGGCCTTGTCCAAGGGCAACTGGACACTTGGTAGTAGAAATAAAACCAAAGCTCTTGGCTCCCAAATTCCTCTTGGTGCTTTTTCCCTTATACAACATACTAAAACTTGCAATAGCTTTGCATTTTCCTTTTTGCAACTTTAACCATGTAAATTCTGAGTACTAGAAATTGCAATAATTCAACTTAAGAATAATATATATTACGTTTTTCTTTCTAAGTATGATACAGTTTACTAGGCAATTTGGATTCATTGAGTCTGATTTATTCAAGAAAAATTTGATTGAAAACAATTTAAACCCTTTACACAAGCTTAGAAAATGACTTAGGAGTCTAAAATTTCTAAGGAGATTTTAGAGAGTCTAATTTCAGGAAATATTCTAGTTAGAAAATCCTGAGCTACCAGTTCCATTTCTGTATTCTTCATTTCCATTTCTCTTTTCAAAACAGTAGATTTGTTTTGATCTACACTATTTATCTTTCTTAAATTCGTCTTTCCAGGAAGTGGACTGCCCAAGAGACTCTGAACTATCCCACAGACCCATCAGTCTGCTGATAATGCCGAAGACCAAAATCAAACTCCTAAACAACCACTTCCTTTTCCTCCTCCTCCTCTTCCTCTTCCTTTGTACTTCCTCTTCCTTTGTATTTCTCTCTTTCATTTTTCAGTTGATAAGTAAAAGAATCTGATTGTCTTTCTCCCTTTTCTTAACTATAATAAAGTTCTATGAAATCATACACAATTCAACTACACATTCACGTGTTGTCTGCCTAAAAATCTAGTCTATATCTTAAGGGCATATACCATGCTTTATGCTTCTTTTATATCCTCCAGATTTCTGAGCATACAGTTGGTAATGAATAAATAATAGTCTGATTGATTGAACTGTCCATGGTTGCCATGAATTTTCATGCAGTCTAAGATGATTTCTCTGAATAATTCCCTTAAAGATTAACCACAGTTAATTGTCTTCAGTTCCTGAAGTAATTCAGAAGAATGTGACAAATTTCACTCTCTTTGCAGTTTAATGTATTCAGATGGGAAAGGATTTGAACATTAGCTTCAAATGGTTTTAAGAACCATTCCCTTCATATCCCTACAGTGTTGTATAAAGAAAAAAAATTACTACAGACCAGTAGTCCAATTCCACTTCTTTCTCCAGTGGGATAACTACAGGGAAATTCCTGAAACTTTCTGGTTTCCATTTCTTCATAAAGCATCCAAGTTGTACAAGGACAGTAGATAGAAGGAGGCGAGTTCATGTAGGCAACAAGTCGCCAAACTGTGTTCTGTCCATTCTGAGGGTCTGTGGAACTCAAAGATTTGGTAAAGAAACATATAGTTGCTCAGGAAGAAGTAATGGGGAAGAAAAAAAGCCCCATTTTTATTGGCCTTTACCAGTTTTAGAAAATTAGAATTCTGTGTTACATTTTCCTTTGAAAAGTTTTGCTGCCATTTTTTTTAAACCTTGGGACTCACTGATACCGTGTTTTTCAACTCTAAAGCTGTATGTTACTGAGAGAGTTTTATTTATGGTCTTTGAGCAGTTAATAGTCTGCCTCTTTTCAGCTCTCATATTCTCAGCTTCTGCAGAGTCCCACCGCCCACATCACAGCCAGGAAACAGACCACATAGCATCACTGCAGGAAACACGGTTGATACTTGATGTGTCACCTGTGGGGGTCAAAGGTCCTGCTCAGAGGAATCTGGTGGCTTACCACTCACTGGTGTCCAGTGTCTCATCATCAAATGCAAATGGCATCAGACTTAACCGTTCTTGGCTTCATTTCTTTTATGGAAAAAAACACCTATAAACTGGGAAAAGAATAGAGAGAAAAGGCCCAAATGTACATCGAGATATCTGAATTTACACGTTTGAGATTACCTCTTGAAGGGGATGAACATAACTTCAAAGAGTTTTAAAAACTGATTTTATGATTAGTTTTCTTTCTCTTGTCCGAAGGAAAGTAGGGGTGGGAGGCAGGATAGTAGTGGAAATTGATGAATGACAGCAATTTTACCTTTAATTGAGGATCAGTGAGGCCTTTTTGATGTGCCAAATATTGAATTAAGACACAGTTGCTTTCCAACGACTTGATTTTTTATTTGAATATTTTGTATTAGCCAAGTTTAATTCATTCTATGGCAAACAGCAATGGAGAATCCATTAGGAACAGAGACTGTAGTACTCTGTTTGGGGAAGCATGAAGTGTGGTTTTGCAGTTGGGTCTGTATTTCAATGTAATAATGCAGGATCCTATCTGCTACATAAATGGTCCCTCCTTGTCACACTTTCTTGGTAGAAATATCTAAGAACCTGTTCATGAATGAGTACTCTAGAAACCCATCCCTGAGACAAGCAATTCAATTTGGCTTTTAGCAGATGTTTTACTTAAGGAAAAATAATTATTAAATCACAAATTTGTATGTGTGGGTGTGTATACACACACAGAAGGTGTCAAAAAACATATACACATCTTAAGAAAAGAAACATTGTATTAAAATTGTAATAATAGATATGGATAACAAAAGATGAATACACATCAAGTTGAGCCCCTCTTGTAATTATGAAAGTCAAATATGACTTCAGTATTAACAAATTTAATACAGTTTTTTCTTGCATAAAAGGTGTATACATTTTTTGGCATCTTCTGTATATATCCGTAATGATTGACCTATTAGATCACACAAAAATGATTATATATATATTTAACTCCCCCAAATTTTATGCATAATGGGTTCACATGCAAAATAAATCATTTCACCACCATTATAGACATGAAAGTTGCATCCAAACATATGTTTTGTCACGGAGTGTCTGTGTCCATTAGCAGCTGTGTTTTCTAACTCATAACCAAGAGTCGACTCCAGCAGCTGAAATAAATTAGTGTTCATTCCATTAAGGAATAAGTACAGAAGTGGGCATGATGGAGCCAGAGAGGTGATGCCATTAAGCATTCTGGCTCCTTCCCTTTTCTGCTTTATTTCCTTCTATACTATCTGCAAAGTCAGAAGACAGTGCCAGCACTCCAAATACTGTGAGCACCACTGCAGCAAGGAATAAGGCAATGGAGCAATGGGAAGAAAAAAGCCAGTGGCAAAGGGTTCCTCCCAGCTAATTTAGTCCCATTTGAGGCCTTTTCAGACGTCCCACCAAAGGCCTTTTTATTCACTAGCCATTTAATTCACAGAGCCGTTTGAATACAGTACGGGAGGGACATTCTTCCTAAGAAAGAAGAGGACAAGGAATATTCAGTAGTAACTAGTAATTTCTGGCATAGAAACCTTCAATTTACCAGGTATTCTATTTAATTATTATTTTTTTCATAGCTTCGTATGTTGATTGTGTGTAGCCCCTATATTACACTGCTTTCTAGAAAGACATTCTCACGGATAGTGCAATTGGTAGAATATCAAATAGACTAAATGATGTGTAGAAAAGTGCTACTAGATGTGTAGTTTTAAAAAATGAACTAAGGCAAGTTTAATTAATTTATGTGACAACTCTGCATTAAATAATTTGGAAGAAGAATGCTACAAGCTCTGAGAACTTCTTTTAGCCAAGTGATACAAGCAGAAAGTTAAAACCTTGAGGAAATCACAATGATTCAGATGCTGATTGGATTGATGGCATATTATTAAAGATCTGAAAATAATACTATGAATCATGAAGAAAATAATTAGGTTCCAATTCCGTTATGGTGAAGAGTAAATATGAACTCTGTTAAAAGTATTTTATCCTCATATGATTCTTCCTTAGAGAAAGAAAAGTGACTTTATAGTTGACTTTATATTCATTTCAACTCAATTTACATATAACAAATATAAATATTTACTTCTCAAATGAAAACCATATAGTAACTTCTCTCGTGAAACACAAGGACATTGAAAAAAAGGCATCCTGAGATCAAACCAGATTGATGGGAGGGGAAGGATTTAAAAGATAAGATGATAAAGTAACCCCCCCCCCAAATCCTCAGACCAGCTCATCTATTTAATACTCCATAAATGCACAAAACTTAAACTGTATGAATCGGTCTATATGTTAGGTTTTTGAAAAGGGAGACAGTGATACAAATTTGTGAGGACTTCTTTAGAGAAATCTGATGTAGGCAAGAATTATGTAAAATAAATAAAAGGTGATTGAATATATCATTTGCACATTTTAGTCCAATCTCACTTGAATTCATCATATTGGGAAGTAATAAAATAGTAAAAGTAAAATTGTGAAAAAAAAAAGAAAGAAAAATTAAATGGTATGTAGGTTAATCTAAAATAATTAGGGAACCCTGACCATTCAGGTAACTGGTCAATCTTATGTAGTGATTAGAGTATCATGCTAATGAACAAACCACTAATGTCATTAAAAGTATGCGCTACTAAGAAATGTTTTGTTGTTGTTTTTCACAATTATTCCCTTTACCTACATAGTATAATGGAGGAATAAGGTAAGCATGACACTCACATGATTACATTATAGTAGCTTTTAAAATTGTTTTGGTTTTATTTGTAACCACTTTGACAAGGATCCTGGTCTCAAAGAATTTTATACCTAAGAAACTGCATATATATCTTAAAATTGTTTAAAAAATATTTTCACCTCAGTAAAATTTTTATAAAACAGCTAAAAATGCCATACAATACCAAAACTGAGTGCACACATGCATTTAATAAAATTATTTAAAAGATTATACTTATAAATTTAGGGAAAAAAATCAAATATAAAACATTTATAACCATTATCAATCCCATGAGGGAAAAGTGTGTTTCCATCTAATGTTGATAAGAAAAACTTGTTCCTTTACTATTTCATAATCCTGATAGCAAGAGTCAATTTCACACCCTAAGACTTTAAGATTTATTGGTAATTTTAAGTTGTCATAGTGTCTAAAATTATGTGAATTTCAGAGTCATATGGATTAACAACCAAGATTTAGGATAGTATCACTTGGGATTTAAGATTTCCTTATCTTCAGGATAAATTAGACAGAGATCCTTATGGAAATTTAGAATGGGAAGGAAGTCATTTACCCCAACTTACTGTTCAATGCAGATATTACTTCCACATTATTTTCAAAAGATCATCATCTAGTTTTGTGTAGACCACAGAACCTAAGAGAACTTGTCCATGTTCTTATAAAAAGTGAGCCCTGTCCTTTAATAAACATAACAATGAAGTTATGGCCAAATGTCCTTCCACAGAGAGCTTTCACCTTCCTTGCATGAGATATTGTACTTTCACTAATACAGCCTAAAATAATTTTCTTTTATTTGCATCATAGCTTACTGCTGTTCTAACGAGAGCTTCCAGTCAATGGAAACTACTAGGTCATCCTTATTTGACATTCAATTAAGACAGTTCTCACAAAAATGTAACAAGAAATTTCTTCAGCATCTTTGTTGGAATCCAAAATCTGTGGCTCTTAAATATGCCAGTTAAATAATTCTGTCAAAATAGAGAATATTAGAAGAAATGAAATTATTTTTATTCTAAAAGAACAAGAAAAGAGTCAGAGTCCTGTCACTTTCTTTCTTTCTTTTTTTTTTTTTTTTTAGAGACAGAGTTTTACTTTATCGCCCTCAGTAGAGTGCCGTGGCATCACACAGCTCACAGCAACCTCCAACTCCTGGGCTTAGGTGATTCTCTTGCCTCAGCCTCCTGAGTAGCTGGGACTACAGGTGCCTGCCACAATGCTCAGATGTTTTTTGTTGCAGATTGTCCAGGCCAGGTTTGAACGTACCACCTTTGGTATATGGGGCTGGCACCCTATCCACTGAGCCACTGGTATCACCCCAAAACTTTCTTTCTTAAGTCCTAACATGACTTTGCTATAGTTTGTTGATGTTGTTACCATACATGTCCTTTCTTCCCCTGTTTTCTCAACATATTTCATTTTAGAAGAACAAGTTTTTATAAGAAAAAAAGAAACAAATGTATGGGCACATTTCTCCTAATCCTTCAAGTTATCCGATAATAAATACAGAAAATAAGCATTTCAAGTTCTTTCTTGTTTCTTGAATGTTTCTGAGCAAGAAATTGGAACTTAAATAATTATCAGTTAATACACTAATGTAGTACAAGTTTTTTAAGTCAGATTGTGTTTATCCTTCTCCCTTGAAAGGTTAAGAGAAGTTAAGTGTTTCTTCTTTTTGCCTCTCCCCAGTTTGTGCTCTATCACTCTATTATAATGTAGTACATTGTATTTACCCTAGTTCAAAGCTTAGTACTTCTGGCAGTTAGGAAAAAAAAAACAGCAAAGTTTAGCATGCATAAATATCACTACCTACTGAGTTCATGAGAATATGTACCAACTTGAACTCCAGATCCAGAGTCCAAATGTTTTATGAAACATTGAACTTGATTTTGACACATATAGTACATAACATGTACATTTTTGTATATGGTGCCTATGGACCAATATTTGAAAAATGTAACAGTTTCTCAAATATTCTAATAATTTATTAAATTATGAAATTTAATAGTTGCCATATTTCTTTACAACTATTTAAAACTGTGTTGTAAAAATGTACTTTTTATATTGACTCACATTCTTCCTGGGCCATCTCCTTCAAGAGTATCCAGCTCAGAGATTATGCCTATACTTTCTTCCAGTTTTTGAGACCAGTCATCCTAAAGTCTAAATGACATATCTGACTATAAATTTGTTTATATGGCTGTTATAAATTCCAAGATGATGCAATCACTTTATTTATTCACCTACTACTGCAGTTACTTTGTTTAGTATTGCTTAATTAATTACTGATCAGCTTATTCCCTTCCATTAAAAATGGGCCAGGATCCTTATAGTAATAATAAAATTTCAGCAACAAATAAAATTTTAAAAGTTAATGCTCATTGACATGTTTTGCAAACTACAAAAAAAGGATACTTGTGCTTAATCTTAGGTCATATTCTAGACCTGGAACTTGAAATATCTAGTGGCACTTTAAAAGTTAAATCTTTCTTTTTCTGGTCAACTATTCACCTTTCCTTAAATTTAAAAATATTAAGTGAGTACAAATGTTTTTGTTTCACAGCTATCTTTTATAATGCTTACAACAGGGATATAGTGGGACCCATTACCCAGATACTGTTCATTGGACCTCCGAAGCAGATTTTTTACCTCAAGGTTATATCTTGATTGTCTTTACTTACAAATTTATTTAGTTATAATAAAAATATGACTTCTCACTATATTTTTCCTATAATCTATCACTGAGCTGAAAATGCAAGAAAGAAAAAAAAACTGGTGTTTTTTCCTTACCCATGGCAAAGTTCAAGGCTGACAACCCTATAACACAAGACATATTAACTGACGGAAAACGTACGCATTTATTTAACATAAGCCTTCAGAAATGAAGATTCAAAGACTCAGGGAAAACAGTATTTTTATGGACAGTTGTGCATAAGTATGATAGCAAGAGAAAAGGAGAAAAAAAGAGTCTTATCTAATGATACTAACCTGGAGTGGAACTTGGCAAAGTCTGTTTGTTCAGATTTTTCATCCCTCTGTGATGTCCCTTCTCCTTGGGTATAGAGTGCCTGAAACACCTGTTCCCGGAGGGCCTTCAGGGGAGAAAGGAGAAAGAAAGTCAACAGGCGACGTCTTCAGGTTTTATGGCTGCTTCAGGGAGAGGCAGCAGGACAGTTCTAAGAGACACTCCTGTTCTGTGGTTTTCACAGTTCCTTTCAGTTTAAAATACCCTGTATGCAGAGCTGACGGATTTTGTGGGGTTGTGTTCTTAAACCCTGACAATAATCATGATAACCACAGGTGGAGCATCCTTAATCTTGTAGCAGGAGCGGACACAGATGTAAAGACTCTCAGGCACCAGTTGGAAGAGGAAGTGGCTTTATTCTCCGTTGGGAGACTCGGCCATCTAGTATTTCATGGACCAAGACCCAAGATCCAATTTCTAGCTTCCCTTTTATACAGTCTTAGGGCTGTGTGCACCAGCAAATCAGGGAAGATCAGGCTGCTGCCTACTCTTAGAGCCTGATTGTCCGTCCTCAAAGACAATAGAAGGTCTGGGAAGTTAATAGGTTACATCATAAATCTTCTCAAGGGTATACAGACAACAGAAACATCTACTACAGTGTCACTTCATACTTAACCTTCAGATGATCGCAGACTGTAGGGGATCTGGGCATCCCCTACAGAGTAACACCGTACTCACCTATAGATGATCGCAGACTGCCTGGGCATCCCCTACAGAGTAACACTATACTCACTTTTAGATGACGGCAGACTGCCTGGATGTCCCTACAGTGTAACATCTTACTCACGTCCACTACAGTGTAACACTGTACTCACCTTTAGATGATCACAGACTGCCTGGACGTTCCTACAGAGTAACACTGGACTCACCTCTAGATGATCGCAGACTGCCTGGACATCCAATACAGTGTAACACCGTATTCACGTCCGCTCAATGTGAGACTGGACTCCCACCTTTAGATCACTGCAGACTGCCTTGACATCCCTACAGTGTAACACCATACTCTGTCACCTGTAGATGACTGCAGACTGCCTGGATGTCCACTACAGTGTAAAACCATACTCACCTATAGATGATCACAGACTGCCTGAACCTCCAGTACAGTGTAACACCGTACTCACCTTTAGATGATCACAGACTGCCTAGACAATGCCTGCTCAGAGTTATCAGGGCAGAATTCCCTTCTGCTTTTTTTCCCTGCCTCAATCTGAAAATCCAAAATCTGAAATGCTCCCAAATCCAAAAAGTTTTAGTGTCCACATGACATTCAAAGGAAATGGTCAGTGAAACACTTCAGATTTTAAGATTAGGGTTGCTCAACTGATGAGTAAATATAATCCAAATACATGTATTATTTCAACATGTGAAAAAGTCTAAAGTCTGAAACACTCTGGTCCCAAGAATTTTGGATGAGAGACATACAACCTGGACTACTTAGTAATTGCTATCATCTTCTGGGAGTTATTCTGAGGACTTTGCCTGTTGTAAAGCCTTGACTACAAACTACAGCCCCATTATGTGGAAATTATCATTATCCCTCTTTTAGAAATGGGGAAACTGATATTCAGAGAAGTTTGGCAACTACATTGGGTCACAGCTAATAATGAGATTGGATTTAAAGCACAAGACCCAGTGCTTCTAACGCTGTACTATTTTGCCTGGCAACGATCTCATACGTTGTATGTCATAGAGGATTGTGTGGTCAAATTCAGGCTCTGTAATTGGTTAAGGACAGAAAGGGGCTACAGAGAAGTAGGAGGAAAAAAATCTGGTCTTTTCCTGACCTTTTAGGAAATTAAAAGAGGGCCCTGCGGCAAACAGTGAGTTTCAGGACCCTTGCGACTCAGTGCTCAAGTATGACTTGTTTCCCACAAAAAGCAGTTTCTAGCTTGTCACAGGTAGAGTAATGGTCACAAGTTACAGGACAGTGCCCACAGCAAAGGTCACAAACATCACAAGACTACCAGTCAGCACCACACAATACCTGGAAAATAAGAAAAGGTAGCAATTATCGCTCTCATGTAAGGGAAAATGAGCACATGTGGTAACTAAGGTAACCTGTAACCAATAAGAAATAGACAAGATTACCTAAGCATCTCGCGGAACCAATGAGAAACTCTCATGGCTGGATAATGGTAGCAGGAGCTAGAATGAAATTAAGTATTCCATCACATTGTCTTTGGGTTGGGGTCTTCTTACTCTCGAGGGGAACCCTCTCCTAAACCTCCTGGGAAACTCTATGCTTATCTCTGCTATGCTTTAAATAAAACTGTTCTCTTTTCTTCTGCTAACTTGAGTCCCAGCTGCTTCATTTCCACGTTCCCTTTTATCACTTTAACAAGGCTGAAACTGCTAGTTCTGCTGAGTGGCCAGACCAGGTCTACTGAACAGCTCGGGGGGTTCAGAGATCCCTGATAGTAATAAGTTGGGATTTTTTTGTAAAAAAAAATTATTTCCATTTATTATTATTAAATCATAGCTGTGTACATTAGTGCAATCAAGGGGTACAATATGCTGGTTTCATATACAATCTGAACTATTTTCCTAAATAGTTATTAGGTAAATGAAAATCAGTGTGATACCTGCTGAATTTGAAAAATTAAAATAATTTTTTTCATCAAACTGAAGGCTATGTTAATCAATTTGATAAAAAATTATTTTAACTTATCAAATTCAGCAGATATCACACTGATTTTCATTTTACCTAATAGCTATTTATGAATAGCCTAAATATTTATCTCTGTCAGTAGTCAAAGTTAAATACGTTTTGATGAAGAGAAGAAATAAGTATATATAAATATATATGTATATATATATACACACTGAGTGTCAGCTTAAAGGGAATTTAAAAAAAAACATATTTCACCACTATCCTTCCAGATGATCCCAATTAGACTGTTCCCAGAAGAAAGCATTTGATTGAACTATGACACCAGAGATGTTAATGACAAACAATCACTTACTGCTTGTTGCCTGTCTCTCCCTTTCTAGGCATTTGCACGTTGAAAGAGAAATTAGTTAGCCAAAAAAAGAGTCACTTTTCTAACATTTACCTTTTCATTTGTAAACGCGGTCTTTTACCCCCACCATGCTTGCCTTTGAGCTAGAGCAAAAGCATTTTTATTTCCTTGAAATTGCCTTAGCACTCAAATTTAATATGGATTAATATTCAAATACAAATATGAATCACTGTTAATTTTATAAAGACATCTACCAGAGAGAAAAGTGACTATTGCAGGTGTTCATCTTCAGAACCAAATACAAATTACAGCTCTTATCTCTTTAGAGATTCACTTTTCACATACCTGGAGCACTTCATTATGCAACATTATTTTGCTCTAAACGTCTCATTGTTCTCTCTTACAACCAGATGTGCTGAAAACAACTCTTTCGCTCACGGTAAACTGTGTGGAAATGGAAAGGAAGAAAATTATTTTATCTTCTATTTAACTAGAACCTAAGCTATGTTACCTGAGGAAGAGTGTCGGTTGTCACTGTTGGCCACCTGTGAAGATGGGGATTAGATCCAACAAGCTTTATTATCAAAAGGCCAGCAATTCTGGGGAACAGTTAGAGTAGCTTCCATGAGACTGTTCTGCCCTGCCATTTCTCAAACCACAGCTTTATACAAAAATGTTCAAAGCAAAAACAATGTTAACTCTTATCATAAACAATACTTAACCCTTATACTAAGTAACAATAATTGACATAACCCATAACAAGTAATAATCAGCATAGACCTTCACTCAAAACATCATTTCGGATTCAAATGTTAATTCCTTCTATCAATCTCCCTAAACTACTCAAGATGTACAATTTGAGGTTAAAGATGAATTCACAAGACAAGTATGGACAATATGAGGTGAGGGTCACCTAGACACTAAAGAGATCAGACCAGCTGTGTGAGGTTGGCCCTGGCCTTCCTCCCTCACTGCATGTTAGTTTCTGTAAAAATAGTCATCTAAGGATGGCTTGAGATTTCCTTCTTCCTAAATACCTCTGTTTCTCTTTTTAAGAGAAAGAGAGAGAAATGATTTTCTCTTTAGAATATATTAGGATTCAGAAGATACACATGACATTATATGTACACTAGATAGAATTCTACTGGCTGGAAGGAAATATTCTGGTTACTTTATGAAGGTTCATTAAACTAATGTTTATAATTGTAGGGCACAACATTTGAGAAAATGATGTAATAGTTTGATATGATAGGGTAGGAGAATAGGATAACCACATAAAACTGGCAGCTGTTCTGATGGAACATTTTTAAAAACTAGGCTTTCTTGGGCGGTGCCTGTGGCTCAGTGAGTAGGGCGCTGGCCCCACATACCAAGGGTGATGGATTTGAACTCGGCCCCTGGCCAAACTGCAATGAAGAAATAGCGAGGAATTGTGGCAGGCACCTGTAGTCCCAGCTATTCGGGACGCTGAGGCAAGAGAATCGCCTAAGCCCAAGAGCTGGAGGTTGCTGTGAGCTGTGATGCCACAGCACTCTACCAAGGGTGACAGAGTAAAAAAAAACTAGGCTTTTTTTAGTTTACTTTTGTATTAGTCTATGTTACTTATAAGAGAATACCTAAATTTGAGTAATTTATAAAATATACAGTTTATTTCTTAAAATTCTGGAGTTTTGGAAGTCCAGGGTCAAGGAGATGCATCTAACGAGAGCTTATGGTTGGTGGGGACTCTGCAGAGACCTGAGGTGGTGTCGGATGTCACATGGCAAGGCTGAGCAGCTGGGTCAGGTCTCTGCTTCTTATAAAGCCACTAATCTCACTCCCATGAAAACCCATTAAACCTGTAACCTCTTAATTTATTAATCCATGAATAGATTAATCCATTCATGAGGACAGAATTTTTGTGACCCAGTCACCATTTAAGGGCCCCATCTTTCAAATCTGCCATAACAGGGATTAAATTTTAATATGAGTTTTGGAGTGCTTTTTATGTGTGCATATACAAAATACACATACCTATAAACAGAGGGTGCTGAAAACATGTATACTATGTATTTTAAGAAAGAAAAATCTGTATTAAAATTGTAATATTCAAGTCACATTTGATTTGTGCAGTTACAAGAAGTGCTCAAACATAACTTGTACTCATCTTTTGTTATTGGTACCTATTCAGTATTACAATTTTAATACCATCTTTACCTTCCTTAAAATGTGAATACATTTTTGGCACCCTCTGTATATATACAAAATGTGTACAAAACTATTACTAGTGTTATAAAAGTTTCTGTTTTTATTACCCAGTTACAATTATAGATATTCTAAGTGCAGCAATTTTATTTTGTGCCTGAAATTTACTAGGTAGAAGAGTTTTATCAAGAGATTTGGTTACTCACCCAGAAACAGAGAATCAGACAAGATCATGGTCTCAGGACATAACTTACATGCATGGATCATCAAATTCTCCAACTTGAATAGCTAATTTATAATATAGAAATAATCAATATACTCTAAGGAAGAGATATAATAGTATAGGAGACAAGAATATATCAAATCAAAATATACTTCTTTGGCATAAGTATTATTTTGAATTAAAGGCACTAGAGAAGTAGATAAAAGAAAAGCTCTTCACCTGCCCCTATGTTCAAACAGCAGGACGTAAATTTGCAAAGGTATTCATTCTTACCTCTCTGCCAGGAATGACAAAGGTGCATCTCTGAGGAGAATTTTGTCTGCTTGGAGATGGTATTATAGAAATCTGTAATACGTGGCAACCTCCCTTTAATTTGCCTTCCCATAATTTGCTGACCCTGGAGACTCAAAGTCATGTTCCTCTGTCTTGTCATTTTTGAAAGGTGTCCAGTGTTACATGTAAGCCTTTAATACATTTTGAGTTAACTTTTGTGTACAGTGAACGAGAGAGAACCAATTCCTCTCTTCTGCATATAGCTCTCCAAATTTCCCAGCACCATTTATTGAACTTTCCTCAGTATATGTTTTTGTCTGCTTTATTGAAGATCACTGGTATATGATTTTAGTCCTGGCTTCTCTTTCCTGTTCCATTGATCTATGCAGCTGCTTTTGTACCAGAACCATGCTATTTTGGTTATCATATCCTTGTAACATAATTTTAAGTCAGGCAATGTTATGTCTCCTGATCTGTTCTTTTTGCTTAGGATTCCTTTGGCTATTCAGTGTTGTTTTTTTTTTAATTCCATATTAAAGTTCAAATTATTTTTTCTAATTCTGTGAACATTTTGATGGAAATTGAATTGTATCTGTAAATCCCTTTAGGGAGTATGGACGTTTTAACAATATTGATTTTTCCAATTCCTAAGCATGGAATATTTTTCCCTGTTTCTGTTAACAACAATTTCATTCATCAGTGTTTTCTACTTCCCTTTCACTTCCTTGGGTAAGTATATTCCTATTTATCTATATTTTTGTAGCTATAGTAAATGATATTGAGTTCTTGATTAGATTTTTAGCTTGGCTGTTAATAGTGTATAGAAATGCTCTAATCTGTACACATTAATTTTACAACTGAGACTTTACTGAATTTATCAGTTCTAGGAGCCTTTTGAAGAAATCTTTGGGAAATCTAGATGTCAGACCACATTATCAGCAAACAGAGATAGTTTGACCTCCTCTCTTCTAATTTGGATACCTTATCATTTACCACATTATCTCTTCTAATTTGGATACCTTTTATTGTTTTCTTGCCTGACTGCTCTCTCTATGACTTCCAGGGATAAGTTGAATAGAAGACTTGAAAGTGACCATCTTTGTCGTATTTCAGTTCTTTTGTTTGGTTGGTTGGTTGTTTCTGAGGGGGGCACTCCTACAATTAATTATAAAGAAGGAAGCTAGAAATTAGTATTTTGTAATACTGTTGACTCAAGTACATGTCTTATTTGAATTTCACCGATTTTTACATGTACTTTTTTTTTTTGTCTTTTTCAATAGTTATATGACATCTTATTGCATGTGAAGATGTGAGTAACCATGACCACAATCAGCATACAGAGTTCTTCCACTACCACAAATAAAATCCCTCGTGTCACCCCTTAATAGCTACATCCTTTCCCCCGCTCTATCCACAACCAATGATCTGTTTTCCATCACTGTAATTTTGTCACATGAAGAATGTTATGTAAATGGAATTGTACCATATGTGTCCTTCAGCCTATTGCCCTTGGGATTCATCCAAGTTGCTGTGTATCATTCTGTTTTACTGCTGAGTAGTATTTCAGTGTCTGGATGAACCATTGTTTATTCATTTGCCTGTTGAAAGAGTTTTGTGTTATTCAGGTGTAGGCTATTACATAGAAAGCTTCAGTGAACATCTATGTATATGTTTCTATGAGAAAACAAGTTTTCATTTCTCTAGAATAAATCCTAAAGAGTTTTTGCTGGCTCATTTAGGATTTTTTATTTTCTAGAAAGGAACTCTTTCTAGCAAGAGTTTTTACTTTTGATGAAGTTTGATTTATTGATATATGTTTATTTTTATGTGTTTGGTATCACGTGGTTAAGTTTGTACTTAATTTATAAGAAACTGCTCAATTATTATCAAGTGGCTACACCATTTTTTGTTCCTACCACCAATGTATGAGAGCTCCAGTTGCTCTGTATCCTCCATATTATCATACTTTTTATTTCATTTATTTTAATACATTTTTAGTGTTATCTCTTTCTAGCTTTCATTTGGATTTAGCCAATGGCTAGTGCTATTTTTGCATCCCTTCATATGTTTAATTTGCTATCTGTATTTTTTGTTTGTTTAGTGGCTGTTCAAATCTTTTGCTAATTTCTAATTGTGTTGTTTTCTTACTATGGAATTTAAAGAATTGTTTACATATTCTAAATATAATTTCCAAATACACTTTCCTTATATGTGGCTCATCTTTCTATTTTCTACATAGAAATTTTTACAGAGCAAGAGTTAGTAGTCTCTATGAAGTTTAACTTATTTTTTTAAATAAATTATGGGTCATATATAAGAACTGTGAATAGTTTTGGTTCAAGAAAATTTTCTCTTATGATTAGGATTTTCTCTACGTGGAAGGTGGAACTGCAAAGACTTGAAAAAATCATGATGGGGAAAGAGGTTGACCACCCTGCCAAGCCAGCCCAGTGCTCTTCATGGAGCCTGATAACCATACCCTCTTTTGAGGGTAAGGTTATTCCTTACACATTACCAGGCTAACCCCCTGAATAATAGCATCCTGAGGTTGCTACTGATAAAAAAAAAAACATATTAGCAATTACATTTATGAGATGCTTAATATAGCAAAGTTCACCCAGAACAATGGCTATAATATAGCTATCATTTATTTTATGACAGGTGCTACCCATTATTAATATATATGATGTAGAAATCATTACTAATATTATCTCTAATTATCTCATAAGTAAATAGAATTTCAGAGATGTTTACTAATTTATTCACTTCCCAAAATAAGAAAATGATATAAGCAAGACATGAACCCAAGATTTTCTGACTCAAATTCCAGATGCTTTTATTTCTATAATAAATTATATCCCCAAAATACTCTTTTGTATTCAATAATTTACATGTTTATGCATTACTATCATTTACATAAATACTTATTTTATCTTCTAGATTCACAGTATAACTACTCAATTCCCTAGTTCACTCTAAATTATATTAGTTTTTTCTATGTCCCCACATTTCTTGTTTCTGACCAAAAGATACCACATTATCTATATTTTTATATATTATGAAATAGTAAAAATGCAATTGAAAAACTGAACTCATAATCAGTTTTTTCCTTCTGTATAAAACCAAGTATAATATTTAGTTCATAGAATTTTTTCATATAGGTAATTTGTGATGTGAGAAGGCCTTAAGATGTATATAACTCAAAAATCATAGAGTACTTAATAGTACTAGCTGCATATTCATAGTTACTAGTATTTTACAAATATTTGACTTCATTTTGCTTGTCTGCCTTTAGCATTCAATGGTAGCAGTGATTATACTTTCTTCCTCTTCTTTGAAATTTCAAAATATGTTTTATGTTTAAACATTTATATTGCAATCTATAGTCAATATAGCAACTGAAAACCATAATAGTAACACCTACATGATCTACATTCAAACCTATACCTAGGATTTTAAGGATTCTGGAACAATGATACCACTTTTCCAAAATATCTGTAAGTAATCCCTAGGAGGTCTCCCCTTTTTCCCCCTAAAACCATAATAAAATGCTTGGTGGTGAACTGTGTTTAATGAAGAGCTGTATCTGCTACAATAAAAAACACTTTCGGAAATACATTAAATGATATTTTGACCTGTTGCACTAATGGAGAAAAGCATGTGCCTTCTTTATCATATATCTTCCTTGAAGTGTATCTTAAGGTCTCTGCCATGGCATCAACTAGCTGAAGCATTAAGCTCTTTTGGCTCTGTCAGTGGAAAGATCCAGTTTGACCTAAGTCATTGAAGGTAAAAAGTGCCTATGATTTAGAGGCTCTAATGCAATAGTTAATAGCTCTGCTAGAGTGGCCCATTTTATATCCCCAGTGGATGCTTCCTGTTTCATTTATTTTAATTATCCAACATTTTAGATATGGTTCTTTCCATCCAACTTCCCTGTTGTCTTAAGAGTTAATCACTATTCATAATCATAGTACTGGATTACCAAGGAAGAAAAAAGAAACCATTCTCTTCAGGCACGTATTTTCCCAGCTGGTGGTAGAATTATTCCCTAAAGGATATTGCTAGCACTTTGTCCTTTTCAGTTACAATTGTCTCCAGAGACCTGATTGCTATCACTTCTCCTAAAACATTATTTGACCCATTAATAATTTAATGGATTTTATGATTTTTTCCTTTTATCCACAAACATACATTCCATTTTCTTAATTTCATCTCATTTTCACTAGATACGAGAATTCATAATGACCTGAGTAATTCTCCGTCCATTTTCCAACTACATTCTCAATATAAGATAGTGATAAAAAATGATTAGACTAACTTTTAAAAGTACCAACACAGATAAGTTACCTCTGAAAGAAAAATAAACAAAACATTTTCTAGGATAATTATAGTCTTCTAAAATTTTATTTTTTAAAGTTAGTAATATATTCACTGGCATAAAATTCAGAATCTACCAGAAGTTAAATAATTAAAATAAAATCTCTCCCCAATTTTCTCTCCAAGTAGCTCATTACCCCAACTAATTTCTCCCTTAGTCTTCTGAAGATATTCTTCCTTACCTATTATCTACATAAGCAAAAAAATCCATATATAAATATAATAAATTATTATATATCATGAAAAATTATGAAACACAGGTAAGATAAAAATTACTTTGCAACTTATGACACAATATATCGTATTGATCTTTCTAAATGATCTCTAATAGAGCTGTGTCTTTTTTTTTTTCCAATGGCTAGTACTAAATTTGTGACACTAGAAATGGCAAAAAGTGTTCAGATTGTGAACTGATTTGCTAGTGGAACTGACAGGATTTTCTGGATATCAAGGATAAATCCAAATTTCTTAGTCAAAAAAACCAGAAGGATACACTCACCTTAACCTAAGTGAAGATGATTATAAATAGATCAAGTTTAGGAGATGACCAAGAGCTTAGGTCTGAACATGTTAAATTTAAGCTACATGTAATATATTATAAATATATATACTTACATGTTTAAAGAAATTTATATCCACTTCTGTTTTGTTAAGAGGGATTTTTAAGTCCATAACTAAGTCTATAACCTATGTCAAGTTATACCAAACATTACTTCTAAAGCTATGAAAAGGTTCATATTAATTCTTAGTTATTTTATACAATTCAATTTAACCAGAAATCTGATTATCAATTCCATATATTTCATATCCTTACTGTCTAGTAATTAAATAGAATACACAAAAGTTAGCTCTTTTCTAGAGTTCTCACTTTGACTATTATTGTATGTAGCAAAATGCTATTTATCTATAAATACTATTCAAGAAAGTTACAATGTTATTATTCTAGAAACATCTTTCCCATTCTATTCTCAACATAGTGCCTGGATTAGAACTCAGAAAGATGATTTTAAATTTGTTTTTCCATATTACTATATGAAAGTTTAAAAGCAGATCAGATGTAAATAATTATCAGTGATGACCTCATTTAAAAAAAGGAACCCATTAATTAGTGTATCCCTGCCCAAACTATGCTTTGCTTATTAGGCATGAAATTCTAAGCAGAGATAATCTTATTTATAACTGCTGATATCATCACTTGGATCATTTTCCTTCACCACAGTTACTGTAATTTAGTACCTCATACAGATTAATATTTTCAGGTAGGTTTCTTTTTTTCTTCTTCTTTTCTGCTGCTGTGTCAAACACAGTCAAAGACTTCTGTTATCATTGCCTTCCTCCTGCTGAGGACTTGCTTCCCTCAAACCAGCACTTAATTCACTCAGAAAAGACATCTGTGGTCCAAAACAGACTTGAATCTGAATCAACAGTATTTGGTTAATCTGGTCAAGCTGTGTCATCTATACAAGGTTATTTTGGTGCAAATGTAAACTTTCTCCGATTTGCAAAGTGAAAATGCCCAGTTTTCAATTACAAATTTATTTTGAATGGAAAATTCTGTATTCATTATTCATGGGATAATAAAAATGTTGACTGAGGTGAAAGAATGAGAGGCTAAACAGATCAAACAAAAACTTCCTTGGTAAAAAAAATATATATTGTGTATATTTAAGGCATACAAAATGATTTCTGGTGTACATATAAATAGTGAAATGATTGCTATAGTCAAGCAAATTAACATACCCAACATCTCATATAGTTACCTCACTTTAGTGTATAGCGAGAGCACCGATAATCTACTCTTAAGCAAACATACCAGATGTGTATTATTTAATATGTTGAGTGATCACGTGGTACATTAAGGCCCTATCCTTGTTCTTTATACACATCTGCTACTTTGTATCCTTAGACCAACATCTCCCCATTCCACCCTCCTTTCCACGCTTCCCCCTGCACCTTTTTTTCTGGTAACCACTGTTTTAATCTCTATCTCTGTGTATTTGATATTCTTATTTTAGATTTCGCATGTAAGTGAGATCATGTGGTATTTTTCTTTCTGCATCTGGCTTATTTCCCTTAGAATATTGTTTTCCCTCTGTCTTTCATTAATTATAGATTTTAAGTTAGGCCTTTTCTTAATGCTTCATTTCCCAAGTCACTGTTAAGAACGAATCCTAAGATCAGTTCTAGCTTCAGTTTTCTTAGTAGACCAATAAACAATAATTCCAGAATAATAATATATTTTGTAAATTACTGTGTGTTTTCCAAATGATTATTTTCTGCCATTCTCAGGTGCATAATAAAATTGCATTTAATTTACATTTTTGTTGTTTTTACTGTATTGATGTTTAATAAATCTTAACTCCTACGCCGTAAATGATAGAATATCCACAGTTATAAAAATCTACTTAGAGAAAGAGAATTAGTGTTAGAAGTATATTGGAAAATTTCCCTATAAGATCTCGTTTTGAAAATAAAAAAAAAATCTATGTTACACTTTTCTAACCTTCAGTCAGACAGGGGAATCATATTAGACAGTCCCATAGTTAACTTTTAGATAGCTCAGTCTCCTAGCAAGATATGTAAGAAAAATGAAAAGTAAATATAAGCGATTAGGTAAATGAGAAAGATGGAGCAGTTTTTCTCTATTTCTGAATACCAAACCATCACCTGCAACTTCAGAGTGCCGCCGTATGCCGATGACGAACAGTTAGCAGAGTGAAATGTTTGCTAGCCTTTTCTTATGTCAAACATCCCCTTCTGGAGAAGAACGAAAAACCCAAAGGCGGCTCCATTAAACTTAAAGCATATTTTCTTTTCTAGATCTTGACTTACACAAATCACAGTTTAAATTGTCACCAACCCTTTATGCTGGAACCACACATATATTTTCTTTCCTGGTGAAACCTGGAAATAGTGACCCCTGCACCCTTATTTCTTTCAGGACTTCAGATTTAGTCTAAAGCATCAACTCTTTATGGGGCTGGTGGAGTTTTGTGTTGTTGGTAGTGGTGGTGGTGGTTTGTTTTTGGTTTTTTCAATCTTTGGCATCCAGTTTGGGTAGGCACCCTGAAAATATCTCTCCTTTATTCTGCACTTACTTTAACCATATCATCCTTTTTTCATTATCTTACTAATTTCTAATTCTTATCCCATTACACTCTGTATTTTTGATGTTAAAGCCTGTGCCCAGCCCCAGGACACCTACGAGGCACCCAATATGTGAGTTGAATGAACAAATAAATGTAAGTGGCCATTGTCCTAGACATCACTCTAGTCGTTAATTTCTCAGTGTCACTTTCCGAGTTCTGTATACCCTTTCGGGTTTTACTGCCTCTTTTCATACTTCCCATCAACTACTTTTCTAGAGGAAAAGGATAAGAAGAAGGAAGGTGTAGGAAAAATATCTTTCCTGTGCATTGTTGGGATCATGGCTGAGGCACCTACAACAAAGCTCAATAAAACAAAAGCATACAAATATGCTAAATAAGTTTTATATGCCTTGGTAGCTTTCATAAATAAAGACCCAAAGAAACAGGGGAACCTATGTGTTTTTGTGCTAATTTTGATAAAAAAGTAGATAGCTGTGGAGGAGGTAAGATTAGACCAAGGGACAAGCTATAACAATAATAAACGGAGGGAACACAGCTGAGCCTGAATAGATTCTTTCCTGTGTCCCTATGTCTTCAGACATTTCCTTCCCTCAGGAAGGGGAGGTAGGAGAAAATAGAGGAAAGGGAAAGGAAAAGATAGAAAAGAAAAATAGTACAGAGGAGTCTGTGGTGCATCAGAGTCTTATGACCTAGTTCAGAGAAAGATCAGAGAATTCTTCGCAGCCTGCTTCAGTGAAGGAGGGAAGGAGAAGGCCAGGGAGACCTTCCCCTGTCTGCTGTTTTTGAAAATCCCAAGATGCCATATTTTGAGGTAGCATGTTCTCAACCCCAACCAAGGAAAAGGCACAAATAAATAAAAAAGAAAAATAAATGAAAGAATTTTATAGAAAAAATGTAAACAAAAAAGGGAAAATTTGCGTTGAAAGGAAAAAAGACAATATATCATTGTCAGAATTAAGAAGGCAGTATATAAATAATTAGAAAAGTAAATAAGCAACATGAATTTCTAAATGGAGGGGAAGAAATAATTTCAATAGATTTATCTGTACAAACACTTTGACCAACACAGAACAGAGAAAATACCATGAGATTTAGACTCAGACAAACTCAAGTTTGTCTCCCATCCTCTCCAGCTTTATGGCCCTTGAGAAGTCACAGTGCTGTAAGTCTCACTTGTCTCTGGATCTCTGGTTGTAAAAAAGCAGATAATAAAGGGTACCCCGGAGCAAAGTCTTTGCTAATATTAAAAGATAAAACTGGAACAGAGCTGGCACACAGAACTCAAAATGTTATTTTCTCTTCCTTTCATTTTCCTCAAACTCTCTTCACTAAAAGATGGTGTATTTGTCAGGGTATAAATATGGACTATATATGTAGCTCTTTTTCTCTCGAGGGAATATGACCACACACACACACACACACACGCACACGCACGCACACGAGGCCTGACAATTAAGTTTGTGATCTACCCCATAAAAAATGCTACATCCATCATAGATCAGGACCAGCAGTGAGGTATGCAGCACTTTCTCTAGGTAGTTCATGAACTTAATTGTCTGATCTTCTGTGCAGAGAGAAAAAGATTTATTATGGCAGATGGCTCACACAATGACTGTGAAAGCGGAGAAATCCCACAATCTGTCCATTAGCTGGAGATCTCAGCTTGTGGTTCAATTCTGCCTGAGTCCAAAGGCAGGAAGGTGGTGGGCGGGGGCTCCATTGTAAGTCTGGGCCCAAGACTCAAAGCCCAAGATACAGGAGCATTGAGGCCAGAGGTCCGGAAAAGAAAGACGCTCTGGGTCTGGCAGATTCTCCCTTCCTCTGAGACTTCAGAGATGGTGCTCACCCACATGGTGGGGGAGATCTTTATTCAGTTTACTGATTCAAACGCTAAGCTCTCCAGAAACACCCGGATGTGCCCAGAAATAATGCTTTACCTGCTCTCTGGACCTGCCTCTGCCCATTCAAATTGACAACTAGAATTAACCCTTACAGAGTGTGAATCAAAGTGCAGGTGACTTTAGAATTCTCTGCACAAGTTTCAAGTTTGTGCGGCCAGGATGCTCGGAGATACGCTGACCACACAGAGCAGAGTAAATGTCCCAGAGCCGCTAATTCAGACTGTGTGGTCAACAGTGGCCACCTATGAAGAAATCGATTACGCTTTTTATTAAGTTGACCTTTAAATCCTCTAAGTTTACCATTTCCTTTTGAAATGGCTCATGTTTGCTTCTGGCTCCAGAAACTTTAAAATAGGCAATTTTTGTGTACTGAAAAAGAACCGTAGAAACAAAGAGTTTTCATTAGAAATCACTGTCTGAAGACAATTAATATATGACAATACTCATTACATAACATAATGCTGAGAGAAATATGGGAAGAAGAGAGAAACAAGCCTGTAATTAAATTCATTAATCTTATTTTCAACATTTAAAAATGAATGGCAAAAAAATTTCGTTAGGTGCCCAGACTTCATAAAAGTTTTATCTCCCTAAAGACTAGTTCCATTCCAGACAAATATTACCATTTCCCCCCCTTTACAAAGTTTCAAATATTTTATGAGTTCTCATTCTTCCCTTGAGTTCATGAAGAAAATTAGACAGCTCCCCCTGGAGAGCAGAGACCACTCTGTACAACCGTATCTGACACTGTAGATATTTACCGGGCGCTTTCTACCTTCACAGTATTGAGGCTCCGAGATACACGGCAAGGACCCCAGCACACAGCCCCTTCCCGGAGAGCCCAGGGAGAACTGACTATTATTTTTTCTATACCAAGGTGTCTGGATTCTGCCTGTTCCGACATTAGAAGCTTCTGAACACAGAACCGTTTAATCAGCTCAGTGATCGCTAAGAAACATTTGCCAGAAAGAAAACCTGAGAATCCAGATTTCAAAGCGACTCAAACAGAGCTTTTTACTACAAAGCGCCTTTTCAATTAGAATGCTGGAAATCACACAGTGCAAAGATGTAAGGTAAGGAGGGCAGACCAGTTGGCGCTGCCCATGGCTGGGTAGGGCGACTCCTTTCCCGTCTAATTCAGCTCCTTAAAGAAACCTGGGGTGCAGCAGCAGCTGACACGGACGCCTTGTGTTTTCCCTCTAGTTTCGGCCTTCAGTGCCTTTATACCGTCTCCTATTCCTTCCAGGGTATTGTGAAGCTATTAGTTTTAAAGAGCTTTTGTTTCTAAGAGGGACCCTTCTGCCATTCCCACAATAAGAAAAATAAGTTACTAAATACTACAAGCTTGGGCCTGTTTCTAATCATAGGGAGATTAAATGAGGAGCTCATTTGACAGTCTCTGTAGGTTGGAAACATCAGCTAATGACCTTTATTGCGAACACCCTCTAGGCCTCGGGCAGTGAACCCAGACAGCACTGACGGAGAGAGAGGCCTGCTGATTTGTACAGCCATGTAAAATAGAAGGAATCTTTGTGTTAATACAGAAGGAATAAGGCAGAGAGAGAAATGTAAAAACGAAAGGGGCCTTTTTTCTTCCTTTGTGCTGCATATTAGAAAATTAATTAGTATATATGAAGGCTTAGAAATAATTTTGAAGTAATGCGTGGACCGCTTTTCAGCTTTCTGTCAAAGATGAAGTGAATTGAGGTGTGGAACTAAGTCTTTGTAACGGGCAAATCTTTTTTAAAAAAATGTATCCACCAATCTTGTGAATTTGGCTTACATTGCCTCTAGAAAATAGGCCACTGTGTAAACACAGCTATATCAAGCACCAGAGACTTAGCGGGTCACTCACAAATTTCTACCTGACTTCTGTAGTGAGTATGGCCTTTAATATAAGAAGAGTCTTCAGGGGTCTCTCCTGGGAAGTACTCTCTCTGTTCTAGAGTGGCACCAGGGGACTGTGCTACCCTCCTCTTGGCAGGGTGTTTTTACACAGGCACCACCCACTGCTTGAGACTCTTCCTTGAGATTCAACTTTGTTTACCCATTGGTAGTCCATTTGTCCCTGTCTTAGCGGTTTAACTAATGTAGCTGATTCATATACTCTTTGCATTTTTTTGTTGTGGTGGTTGTTTGTTTTTATTAAATCATAGCTGTGTACAATAATGCAATCATGGGGTACAATGTGCTGGTTTTACATACAATTTGAAATATTTTCATCAAACTGGTTAACATAGTTGCATTTTAAAAGGACTTTAATATTTAGATTCATACTGGTCTCAGTCATTTCAACTATTATGTTCACACACAGTGCTACCTTTTTGTAGTTGTGTTAGAAAATTCCCCCATAAAAATGACTTGAAATAGAGAAGTTATGAAAAAGCATAGGAGTAGATTGAATAAAATCAAAATCACCCCCAAGTCAAACACTCCTTAAAAAGGCAAGCTCCTATGGTATGTAGAATTTCTACATGATTCTTCTTATGTAGAAAGGAGAATTTTCTCATGATTTTGAAAACATGATTTTTACTGGTAATTCAAGGCTGGACATGCATAATGTGCAAATCTAATAGATATTCCGGATAGAAATAATCAGATCAAACAATTCCTTATTTCAATTAATTAAATGATTAATTGATAATTGTTAAATTCAGCCTACTGATTAATATATGAACTGCTTGTGAGAATGTATAAATCATCATTTCTAAGTTCTTGTATAAGATTATTAATTTAACTCACCACTTATTAAAATGCTTTCCATGTGAAAATTAAGATACAGCATTAGATCATTGTTAGAGGAAAAAAATAATTAACTCTACCTTTACATGACCATTTTACTATTCACAATAATGCATTTGTCTGAAAATCTCCAGTGTCCAAAATGTCTAAAGTAACTTTTCTTCCCCCTTTGTAAAGAGTTCAACTATCATACCTGTAGATTTATTTCATTCATTTCATGAATTCATTTAACATATATTTCTTAGAGACTCAGCAAGGTGTTGCAAAAACTGCAGGAAACAATAGAAAAGACTTTGGCACTCATGTGGCTTCCATTCTAATAAAGAGAGAAAATAAAGAAATTAAGGAAGAAGGAACTAAGTGCTAGTCAGTTCTGTGGAAAGAGCACAAACTTCTCTCAGCAGAGTCCTCCCTGAGGATGTGACGTGGAAGGTGGAACCAACATCCATGGTGAGAAAGGTGTGGAGAAAGCATTTCAGTTAGAAGAAAGGCAAGACGTCCAGGACAAGCAGGCCCCTGGCAGCTTTGGGAAATAGAAAGAAGGTCACTGATGGAGGAAGTGAGTGAGGCGAGAGGAGTACTGACCCTGAGGTGTCAGAGGGGACGGAGCTGGACACGTGCAGAGCTTTCTGGGCATGGTGAATGTCAGGGAGTGTTGGGGGAGACACATGATTCTTGTTCCTCATGATTCCTCAAAAAGATGGAATTTCTTCCTCAGAAAGAGATGGCACGGGAACTACGATCCCTTTATCTGAGAGAAGAAATGAGGAAGTGTGTTGGATGCAACTCTTTTGCACCCTAGTTTTGTCCTCGGAACCTGGAGCCTGGGTACAGTTCCCTCCATCCCCCGTTCCATGAAGAAGCCTCGGAGAGGCCTGCCTTCTCCAGGAATGTCTGTGGGGTCTGCCTCTCTGTGAAGCGATGATTCTGGATGTACACGTTCCGTTTCCTAACTCACGAGTGTGTGTGTTCCAAGGTCTGAACAGGTGACGCCGTGTTACATCAGAAGTACACATATAAATAACCAGGAGCAGAACTGCTGTGCTGCTTGAACTATGAATTAATTTCATCCTCAAAACAATTGAAAGAGATGAGTGTGATGAGTTTTTTATTTTATAAGTAGGGAAATTAAGACACAAAGAAGGTAAGTACCCAACACAATGTCCAGTCTACAACTATCTAGCGGCAGAGCTGGGATTTGGGTTGTCTGTCTCCAAAGTTTATGCTCTCAGTCACATTGTTGCTGCCTTTTTAACTTAACTGTATATTTGAAATGCTCTTTAATGAAAAAAATATAATTATAAGTAGTATTAAAAACAGACACTGGGTGTGCCTGTGGCTCAGCAAATAGGGCACTGACCCCATATACTGAGGGTGGCAGGTTCAAACCCGACCCCAGTTGAACTGCAAAACAAAAAAATTAGCCGGGTGTTGTGGCCGGTGCCTATAGTCCCAGCTACTCGGGAGGGTGAGGCAAGAGAATCACCTAAGCCCAGGAGTTGGAGGTTGCTGTGAGTTGTGTGATGCCAGGGCACTCTACTGAGGGCAGTAAAGTGAGACTCTGTCTCTATAAAAAATAAATAAATAAATAAATAAATAAATAAATAAAAAACAGACACTAAGATGACTCCATATTATCATTACCTCTGCATTCATGACCGTGTGTAATCTTTTCACCTGTGGAAGTGACCTGTCACTTACTTCTAACCAATAAAATATGGTAAAGGGCTGGAGTATCACTTCCATGGTGACATTATACAGCTAAGATTGCAATTTCCATCTTGCTAGGAGACTCTTTTCTGACTCTCTCTTTGCTAGTTTTGATGAAGTAAGCTAGCCACTGGAAAGGCCCACAAGGCAAGACTAAGACTGGCCTCTGGACAGACATCAGCAAGAAAATAAGCCTCCCCCGACGCCACAATCTAACTGCCAGTCAGAAACTGAATTCTGCCGACAACCATATGAGCTTTAAAGTGGATCTTTCCCCATTTGAGTGTCAGATGAACTCTCTCCCCTCATGAACTCCTTGATTGCAGCCTTGTGGGAGGCCCTGAAGCAGAGGACCCATCTACACATGTCTGAATTTCTCAACAACAGAAACTATGAGACATAAAAATACCATGTGCTACTTTCAGACTAAATTTATGGTAATTTGCTATGTACCAATAGAAAATTAATGCAAATTGTGAAAGGGTGTGTGTGTGTGTGTGTGTATGTGTGTATTGGCTATAGTGGCAGTATAATAATGATGTGTTGGTACCACTAAGCTTTTCCCTATGTCTGGTTTAATTTGTGATACTCCCACTGCCTGAATATTCTTTTTGGAATCGGATATATAATGACCTTTCTAGAACTATGACTGGTACTTCCTGAAAGGATAATTCCAGAAGGTTGCGATGCCTTTCTGAAATCGTCAGATCCAAGATGGTGTAGCTTTGACCTATGAGTGAGTGCAGTCCCCTTGCAGGGCTCAATCAGACCCCATTCCTCACTGGACCTCTTCTCTTGAGACTGTGCATGGGAAGCAGTTACTCCATCCTAATTGACTTACATGAAACATGCATGAAAGGTAGATATACATTGATATCAGTCTAATTTCAATGTTTTGCTTTAAAAAAAGCAAAAAAATAAAATCCATTCTAATAGTCAGGTGCCAACGTCCAGTCCAGGGTGGCCACATTTCCTTCTCTTATCAGTGTCCTTGTTATTTATAAGCCCACTTCTATTTTGTCTCCCCTTTACTGATTCAATGAATGCTTGTTGCATGAAAAAAATAAATGAAATGTGTCCATTTATCGGTTTCATTTATGGCAGAGACTACTGAACAGTGACTACTATCAGAAAGAAAAAGCAGGAAGCAATGGTAAGGTTACAGAAAGAGGGAAAGAGAAAAAGAGCACAGAAATGGTTCTTTTGTTTTCTTTACCTGAAGATAAAATTGCTCTGATATTTAAAATGACAGTTAAGCAAACCAACACTAACTCCACATTGTACTATTCTCTGCGCCATCCTTTAACAAATTTAAAGTCAAAACGTATTTCAGAAATGCTGTGGCTAACTCTTTGTGTGTAAAATTTTAAAAATTCTGCCATTTACTAAAAAGATTTCACTGATCAATAGTACCTGTTTAGATGATTAGATTAAATCCTGTCTGTTTAAAACTATCATAAAGAACAGCACAGTTTTATATACATAAACATAATTGCATCCCCAAAAGATAACACTGCCTTCCTTTGTAGGGTATGTGTGTGTATGTTTGTGTGTGTGTGCACCAGCCTGCACACACCATTGGTCAAGGCAGTGGTGGTGGTTGCAGCTTTGGTTTAGTATTAATGAGGCATTTTATGGAGAACATGGTCTAGAACATGACACAGTTAATACATGAGCTGAAATAAAGCTTTTCATAGATGTACTACATTTTTAAAAGAACAGAAAATGTGATGGATTCAAAATTTTATCCTCCAACTCATATAAACTTTTTGTAGTACATTAAGTTACAGATTTAGAGGAGATAATTCTAGATGCTGAAGCCTCTCCATATCTATAATAGCCAATGGACATGTAGAATTTAACATAAAATACTGAAATTATCCACAGAAGATCACTGAGAAAAATATATATGGTCAGTTTGGGATCATGTGCTCTAAATTTAGCAGTTCAAACCTTTTATTTATTATGTTGGCCATTATGAAAGTTTTGAGATACACAAAAATTTAGAAACATAAACATCCACATGAAAGGAAAGAAATGAAGCCTTGACAATACCACCAATAAGCCCAGCAAATTCAGACTCGCACGGTGAACCAGAAATAATGGACCATTACAGTTTGCTTCAGAATTTTGTAGTTTATCCACCATATACAAATATGAAAAACGTCAACATTTTCATCATTAAGAAGGTCAAACTCACTTATTAACCGATATGTCATTTATCCTCTGGATTATTTTTCTCTCTAACTAGACTTGCTTATTTTTTGTTATTGCCTATCTTTGTGAAATATACTACCAAACACCAGCGACATGAGCCCCAAATCCAGTCATCATAGGGGACTACTTCTCCTTTAGCCACTACAAGCCTTGAATGGCCAAGGTCTTGTTAATCCAGCCTCCTCCCAACACTGAATCCACAGCTCCTCCTTTGCTTACTCTAGACTCCTTTCCAGTAAGCTGACCCACGCTTCTGAAATGGTCTCCAAATCTGTCTCCCTGCCTCTGTGCTGCCCTCAGGCCTTCCTCCAAATTCAAGGCAATGAGCTATCCCTAAGGTCAAGTCTCATCAGCACATCACCTCTAAATCCACCCATTGTTTCTCCAGACCTTTTGACCAAAGTTCCAACCTATAAGGATTATGTATGGGGTCCTTAGGAATGACACCGGGACCTTCCAAGTTCTTCATCTTCAGTCATCTCTCTCCTAGAACACCTTACTCTGTTGCTTTGTCAACTGTTTATGTTTCCTGTATTCGTTAAGCTCACCCATGCCAGTCTGCCTCCCACCTAGTTGCACCGTGCCTCTGTATCTCTTCTCTTTCTACTTGATTTTTCTGGAAGATCTTTACTGCTCTGCCCACCTAGCAGAGGTCTGAGCATCTTTAAACACTCAACTGATGGTTTGCCACCTCAGTGAAGACTTTCCTAACCCTTCCCCCCACACAGAGTTGAACATTCCTAAACCTTTGTCCAAAGTCAACTTTCTATATATTTTCATAATTCGTAATACCTTTGCATGCTAATTTATGTGTTGTCATCCTTAGCTAGGTCACAAGTACCTAAAAAAAAAAGAGTTTGTTCTCACATCCTGAGTACCCAGAAACAGTGCCTTAATTGTCTTCAAGGATTGGTGTTGAAATAATGAATACATGTGGTGATATGTTATTCCATTTACATAGCTTTAATTATTACATACTTGACTTTTATTTGATAAAAACATAAGGTTTTCATAATATACACGAAGGTAGGAATAAACATATTTGAAATAGTATGCACTGTGACTTTTTCTTGAATATTCCTTTTATGTCACCCCTCATTTCTAGCAGCTACATGTTTTCTACTCAATACAGTACCTCATGGGATGGAATAAGGCAGGAAAGAGCATTGTTCTGTCTATTGTCTTCCAAGAGCCTAGTTCCTCAGTAAATGGAGAAATACTATGTATACCATGAATATATAATTTTTATTTTATTTTAATTTTCTTACATAAGGTCTTGCTCTGTCACTCAGCTTGGGGTGCAGAGATGTGATCATAGCTCACTGTAACCTCAAGTTCCTCCTGCCTCATCCTCCAGACGCTGGGACTCCCTGGGTCACCATGTGAGCTAAGTTTTGGAGAAACAGAGTCCTACTATGTTGCTCAGGCTGATCTTGAATTCCTGGCCTCAAGGAATCCTTTTGCCTCAGCCTCCCAAAGTACTGGAATTATAGATGTGAGTACGGTGAATATTTAAATTCAAAGAGGAGAATCTCTACTCTCATCTCAACAGAAAATTTTGCCTTGGAAAGAGGCAAGTGAAAGATGGGATCTGATGAAGACGGGGTATTACAATGGATTATTCCATCTTCCAACTTGGGCCCTAGCAGAATGGCTCCTGCACAGAAGGGTGCAGACAAGAAAAGAGCTGTTCTGCCATCAATGAAGTAGTGACACAGAGAACACACTGCCAACATTCACAAGGGCATCCATGGAATGGACTTCAAGCTGGGTGCCCCTGAGGTATGCAAGGAGACCTGGAAATTTTCCATGAACTATATGGGAGCTCCAATGTGTGCTTTGATAACCTGGTTCAACTAAACTGTCTGGGCTAAAGGAATAAGGAATGGTGCGATTGCCCAGAAAAACATAATGAGGATAAAGGCTCACCCAACGAGCTCTATATTTTGGTTACCACTTTCATAAATCTAAGGTCAATGTGGATGAGAACTGGTGATTGTCAGATACATGGAATAAAATTATAAAACCACAGGAAAGAAAATGTGGTTCCCTTTCAGACAAAAAGAGTCTGAACATTACTTTCCAAGCAGCACCATAGAAGTAAAGAGAAATGGCGAGTTCTCAGTCTTCCAAGGATTTCTGTGCCCCAGCTTTGCATAGGAATAGCAGCATTGCCCTTGTGCTTATGGGTGTGGCAGGAACGCAACCAAAATAGACCCACTAGCAGGTGTGAGGGATAAGAGATGCCTAGTGGGCAGTGCCCATGGCTCAGTGGCTACAGCACCAGCCACATACTTCGGGGCTGGTGGGTTTGAACCCAGTTTGGGCCTGCTAAACATCAATGACAACTGCAATAAAAAAAATAGCCGGGGGTTATAGAAGGCCCTGTAGTCCTAGCTACTTGTGAGTCTGAGGCAAGAGAATCGCTTAAGCCCAAGAGTTTGAGGTTGCTACGAGCTGTGATGCTATGGCACTGTACCCGGGGAAGGCATAGTGAGACCCTGTCTCAAAAAAAAAAGAAAAGAAAAGAAAAGAAAGCGAGCTGCCTAGTGGCAGCGTAATCTATGGATTGGTAAATGTGCAGACAAAGACGTGGCTTTTGCCTGTATGCAAAAAACACTAAGGACCCAATGAGTCCCTCCAATGCTTTGCATGTAAGATTTACCAAAACTTAGTAGTGTCATCTTAGGAACAAAGGAGCAGCTGGTTATATCGTCAATGAAATTGTATCAGCCACACTGGCAGACATTTGTTTGAGTTGTAGAAACTAAACAAACTTCTTGTAAAATAGAGATTCCTACCCACTAAGTAAGTTTTAAGCAGAATATTCCCAGCCAACTAACTTATTTACAGTTGATACTTTTTTTCGGTTACCTTAATAACAATACTTTTCATTGACTATTGCATCAGTCACTCAGGTAATTGAGTCAGTCATTCCCATCACCATGATTGACAGGTTTTCAATCAGGTAACTTTTGCCAATTAAATATAAATACACGTGCCTCACTCCCTGGGACTGTTCTGTTTATCGGTTTCGACATCAATTAATTTTTAGTTTGATTTAAAATTCATCACATTAAAGTAATTCAACGTTTGATTTTATAAGAAAAATCTCTAGAAAATTCTACCATCTCCCTCTAGCCCCAGCTAGGAATGACTGATTTACACCTTTCTCAGGTAGCTTGCTGCTTTGTATCTTGTATCATAGAAATTTATGTGATTTTTAAAAATTTTCTATTTTAGCCTGTAAGCTCCTGGATGACCTATTTTTGTTTGTTAAGTATTTTTGTTATCTCACATAGCGTGTAGTAAAGTGGTTTAATGTAAAGGCATCTCATAAGTATTTATTGACCTAATGAAAAAAAGAGTAGGTCGTGATTTTTTTAATAATTTTAGTGAATCATAATTGTGTACATTGGTGCAATCATGGGGCACAATGTGCTTACTTCATATACAATCAGAAATATTTTGATCATACTGTTAGAGATAGCCTTCATGGCATTTTCTTAATCACTATATGAAGACATTGATATTCTACATTT
>CAUYON010109539.1:0-62891 GCA_963573935.1 Arctocebus calabarensis
TAAAGTATCTCAAGAATGGAAGAAAAAGTATCCAATGTACTCAATACCATTATGAAACCAATATATAATCACCCACACTTTCATCGGAAAGATAAAACGCAACTATAGTTCAGGATGAAGGAGGGGAAAGGAGGGGGAGGGGAGAAGGTGGGTGGAAGGAGGGTAATTGGTAGGCCCTCACCTAGGGTGTATATTGCAAGGGTACGTGTCAAATTTATTAAGAGTAGAGTATAAATGTCTTAACACAATAATTAAGTAAGTGAGGTGAAGGCTATGTTAACCAGTTTGATGTAAGCATTCCAAATTATATATAAAATTAGCACATTGTACCACATAAATACATTAATGTATACAGTTATGATTTAATAAAAAATGAATAGCACAAACTTAAAAAAAAATTAAAAAGAAAAAAAGGAAAAAAGAAAAAATCATGATGACAGTAAGCCTGCTCCTTCCTTCCTTAGAATCTATCTTGTATCTGTCCCACAGGCAGTAGCAATCAAATTCTACCAGTAGTGGTAGTAATCAAATTCTCCTAGAAGGGCTTGTAGCAGTTCCCTCCCTGGGGGTATAAGTCCTTGTAATAGGGGGGGAACTCTTGTAAACCAAAGCATATGAAAGTCATAAGTCTTTGATAATGGGATCCCAGACCTGGGGTGGGAGTAGGTATTTTGGGGCAGGAGATTACACTTACACTCTTCAAATTCCATAACTACTTGCCGTATTCATTACCTTTCCATCCCTATACTGAATTTTCTGAAGTTTACTTCATATCAGGGGAGGGGAAGGGAGTATATTTTATTTGCAGGGTTTTTTTTGGCTGGGGCTGGGTTTGAACCCACCACCTCTGGCATATGGGGCTGGTGCCCTACTCCTTTGAGCCACAGGCACCACCCAAGGCAGTAAATTTTAGAAACATAATTTATACCAAAAGAGAAATGTACTTCATCATAACTGGGAAGATTTTTTTAAAAGAAAGGAATACCAATCCTTGTTGGGCTCAGGATTTGGGGTCTTCCTTACTCCCTCAGATTGTGTCCACATAGACACTCAAGTAGGTATCTCAACTACAAATGATTCTGTGCTTTCTTGCTACTCCTCTCTTTCCAGGCAACCTGTCTGGTCTCCTTCCTTCCCTACCTTTATGGGAAGGAGACATCATCTGCTGTCAGTGGGGGGCTCACCTTCTGTCTTCTCCTTCTGGCCCATTTCGTCTTCTTGGGGCCAACTCCTCTCCTTACCATCCTAACATTTTTCATTACCTAAGGAGAAATGAGCAAGTCATCATCCTGGGGAAGTCATCATTCTCTGCCAATGAAGGAGAGATCCATTAGCTTGTTGAAGATGGTCACACAAAATAAAGACGGAGAGTCCAAGAGTCAGCAAGACCCACAGAAAGTATCTCACTGTTTTGTGCAGACTCTATCTCTGTGTGGAGCCTTGGAATCCCACCCTTTGAGAAACATTGCCTGAAACCAATTCCCCACTTGGTAGGTAAGGACACTGAGACTCATGGCAGGACACAGCCTTGCCTCAAGTCAGAGCAGACTAGAACTCATCATGCCCAATTTTCAGTCCAGGGTGCCTTGTTGTGACCCCTTTTTCCTACAGGCAGTCGGGAAGGGAGAAAAGAAGGGTGAAAGGTAGGGTACATGGCTTTAGTGCACAGCCTGGTGAAAACAGAGCTATAAGAGAAGCAAATGCCACAAAGGAGAAGAGGAGGATGTTCCATACAGAGCTGTCCTCTTCCAACCACACTTTGATTCTTACCAAGAGTAAGTAAAACTGGGCACCCTGTATTTCTGAGTTCAGTGGTGTTGGGAAGCCACTGCACCCTATCTTATCCCCCAGGGCTGTACCACTGAAAATGGCCCACAGCCTCAGTGCCTTGTCCTGGCCTCTTTCAAACTGCATTTTGGAAGAGGGGACAGAGGCTTTTGGAGGCCCACATTAAAACAGGTGGGCAGAATGGGTGAGGTGGGAGATTCTTGATGGTGAACCAGATGGAGGGATGGTAGCGAAACGTCAGGCCTCCTTTATAGTGCTAGTCTAAGGGCTCTGGGATCCCTTCCAGGGTAAAGCATCAGGCATGCTTCCCTCCACTAGCCTCAACAGTGACAGGGTGCAGTTTCAGGCAGCTGGGCATTTGGAATGCAACCTCTCTAATCTCAACTAGGAACACTCTACAGGAACCTAGTAAGGCCCCAATGATGCACACCTGGAGGAAGCTAGCCTAACCATAACCTCAGCACAGTTCCACCTGAGATGCCCAGGTCCATGACCAAGAAGGGAATTCCCTTTTCTGAGTCCAGGCTCAGCTACATCTCTCTTTCTCTCTCTCTGAAATGTCTGTCTCTATTGTTTTTGTCCCATCAGGAAGCAAGAGCTCTCACTGGACCAGCCTCTGACAGAGGCCAAGACAGCTTGGTACCCAGTTTCTCCCCACTGTCCCTCACCTCCCAGTCATTATGCTTCTAGTTTCCCCAGAGCTGCTTCTTTCTTTATGGTCTTCTGTTTCTTGCATAGGTATTTTAATCGTTAGCATTTATAAATGACTTCTTAGGCCAGTTTACACCAACGTCAACAGCAGGGGATCTGAGAGTTGTTACACAGTGGCACAAGAGAGGAGGATCTTCCCTCAGAGAATTTGGAGGACATTCTCATCCACTTAAAACAAAAAGCCAAATGTCAATGTCTCTATTTTTGTGCTAACACTATGCTGTTTTGATCACTATGGCCTTGTAGAATAGCCAAAAGTCTGGTAGGGTGATACCTCTGGGCTTTGTTTTATTACTAAGAATTGCCTTGGCTATATGGGGTTTCCTCTGGTTCCATACAAAATTAAGAATCATTTTTTTCCAATTCTTGAAAGTATGATGATGGTATTTTATTTTATTTTTTTATTAAATCATATCTGTGTACATTAATTCAATCATAGGGTACAATGTGCTGGTTTCATATAAAATCTGAAATACTTTCATCAAACTGGTTAACATAGCCTTCATGGCATTTTCTTAGTTATTGTGTCAAGATATTTATATTCTGCATTTAGTAAGTTTCACTTGTACCCTTCTAAGATGCACTGTAGGTGTGATGACACCAGTTACCCTCCCTCACCCATCCTTCCCCCTCCCCTCCACTCTCTTGCCCCTTTCCCCATATTCTTGTGCTATAGTTGCATTATAGCCTTTATATGAAAGCTATAGATTAGTTTCATAGTAGGGCTGAGTACATTGGATACTTTTATTTCTATTCTTGAGATACTTTGCTAAGAAGAATATGTTCCAGCAATGTAAATGTGAAAGGGGTAAACTCTCCATCTTTCTTTAAAGCTGCATAATATTCCATGGTGTACATATACCACAATTTATTAATCCTTTTGTGGGTCAATGGGCACTTGAGCTTTTTCCATGACTTAGCAATTATGAATTGGACTGCAATAAACATTCTGGTACAAACATCTTTGTTATAATGTGATTTTTGGTCTTCTGGATATGTACCTAGTAGAGGAATTGGCAGGTCTATTTTTAGATCTCTAAGTATTCTCCAAACATCTTTCCAAAAGGACCATATTAGTTTGCATTCCCACTAGCAATGTTGAAGTGTTTCCTTTTCTCCACATCCATGCCAACATCTCTGGTTTTGGGATTTTGTGATGTGGGCTAATCTTACTGGAGTTGGATGATATCTCAAAGTAGTTTTGATTTGCATTTCTCTGATGATTAAGGATGATGAGCATTTTTTCATGTGTCTGTAGGCTGTGCGCCTGTCTTCTTTAGAGAAGTTTCTCTTCAGGTCCCTTGCCCACCCTGAGATGGGATCACTTGTTCTTATCTTGCTAATATGTTTGAGTTCTCTGTGGATTATGCTTATTAAACCTTTGTCAGAGGCATGACCTGCAAATATCTTCTCCCATTCTGAGGTCTGTCTGCTTGCTTTATGTACTGTGTTCTTGGCTGTGCAGAAGCTTTTTAGTTTGGTCAGGTCCCAGTAGTGAATTTTTGATGCTGTTTCAATTGCCTGGGGGAGCCTCCTCATAAAATATTTGCCCAGGCCGATTCCTTCAAGAGTTTTCCCTCCACTTTCTTCTAATATGTTTATAGTTTCATGTCTTAAATTTAAGTCTTTAATCCAGTGAGAGTATATCTTAGTTAATGGTGAAAGGTGTGGGTCTAGTTTCAGTTTTCTACAGGCTGCTAGTCAGTTCACCCAGCACCATTTGTTAAATAGGGAATCTTTTCTCCACTGAATTTTTTAAATTGGCTTGTCAAAGATCAAATAATGGTAGGTAGCTGGGTTCATCTCTTGGTTCTCTATTGTGTTCCATACATCTACCTCTCTGTTTTTGTGTCAGTACCATGCTGTTTTGATCACTATTGGTTTATAGTATAGTCTGAGGTCTGGTAGCATAATTCCTCCTGCTTAGTTTTTATTTCTGAGTAATGTCTTAGCTATTCGAGGTTTTTTCAGATTCCATATAAAATGATGAATTATTTTTTCAAGATCTTTAAAGTATGACAATGGAGCTTTAATAGAGATTGCATTAAAATTGTATATTACTTTGGGTAGAATGGACATTTTAAAAATGTTGATTCTTCCCAAGAATGAGCATGGTATGTTTTTCCATTTATTAACATTTTCAGCTGTTTCTTTTCTTAAAGTTTCATAGTTCTCTTTATAGAGATCTTTCACGTCCTTTGTTAGGTAAATTCCCAAATATTTCATCTTTTTTGGCACTACTGTGAATGAAATAGAGTCCTTGACTGTTTTTTCAGCTTGGCTATTGTTGGTATATATAAAGATTTATGAGTGTTGATTCTGTAACCTGAGACACTGCTGTATTTCTTGATCACTTCTACGAGTTTTGTAGTAGAATCCCTGGTGTTCTGCAGGCATACAACCATATCATCTGCGAAGAGTGAAAGTTTGATCTCTTCTGACCCTCTATGTATACCCTTGATTGCCTTTTCTTCTCTAATTGCAATGGCTAAAACTTCCATTACAATGTTAAAGAGCAGTGGAGACAATAGGCAACCTTGCCTGATTCCTGATCTGAGTGGAAATGATTTCAATTTAACTCCATTCAATTCGATATTGGCTGTGGGTTTGCTGTAGATGGCCTCTATCAATTTAAGAAATGTCCCTTCTATACCGATTTTCTTAAGTGTTCTGATCATGAAGGGATGCTGGATATTGTCAAAAGCTTTTTCTGCATCAATTGAGAGAATCACATGGTCTTTGTTTTTTAATTTGTTTATGTGCTGAATTACATTGATAGATTTACATATATTGAACCAGCCTTGAAACCCTAGGATAAAACCCACTTGGTTGTGGTGTATAATTTTTTTGATGTGTTGCTGGATTCTGTTTGTTAGGATCTTGTTGAATATTTTTTCATCAATATTCATTCGTGATATTGGTCTGTAATTTTCCTTTCTTATTGGGTCTTTTCCTGGTTTGGGGATCAAGGTGATATTTGCTTCATAGAATGTGTTCAGTAGTATTCCTTCTTTTTCTATATTTGGAAAAGGTTGACTAATATAGGTAGTAGCACCTCTTTAAAGGTTTGGTAGAATTCTGACATGAAGCCATCTGGTCCTGGGCTTTTCTTTTTAGGGAGATTTTGTATAGTTGATGCTGTTTCAGTACTTGATATAGGCCTGTTCAACATTTTCACCTCATTCTGGCTGAGTCCTGGGAGGTGGTGTACTTCTAAGTATTGGTCAGTTTCCTTCAGATTTTCATATTTCTGAGAGTAAAGTTTCTTGTAATATTTGTTAAGGATTTTTTGTATTTATGAGGAATCTGATGTTATTTCATCTTTACCATTTCTGATTGATAAAATTAGAGATTTTACTCTTTTTTCCTCGTTAGGTTAGTTAAAGGTTTATCTATTTTATTGACCTTTTCAAAAAACCAACTTTTTGATTTATTGATCTTTTCTATCATTCTTTTGTTTTCAATTTGATTTAATTCTGCTCTAATTTTGGTTATTTCTTTTCTTCTGCTGGGTTTGGGATTGGAATGTTCTTCCTTTTCCAGTTGCTTGAGATGTCCCATTAAGTTGTTAACTTCCTCTCTTTCCATTCTCTTGAGGAAGGCTTGCAGTGCTATAAATTTCGCTCTTATGACTGCCTTTGCAGTATCCTAGTGGTTCTGATAATTCATGTCTTCATCGTAGTTTTGTTTAAAAAATTTGGTAATTTCCTTCTTGATCTTGTCTATGACCCATCTATCATTCAGCATAAGGTTAATAAGGTTATTTAGCTTCCATGTTTTTGTATGAGTATGCAGATTCCTGTTGTTACTGAGTTCCACTTTTATTCCATGGTGGTCCGAGAAGATGCAAGGAATAATTTCTATTCTTTTAAATTTGCTGAGGTTAGACTTGTGACCTAAAATGTGATCAATTTTGGAGTATGTTCCATGGGCTGATTAGAAGAATGTGTATTCTGTTTTGTTAGGATGAAATATTCTGTAGATGTCTGTTAAATCCAAATGTTGAATGGTTAAGTTTAAATCTAAAATTTCTTTGCTTAGCTTCTTATTGGAGGATTTATCCAACACTGCTAAAGGAGTGTTAAAATCTCTGACTACTATGTAGCTGGAGGAAATCAAGTTGCTCATGTCTCTTAGAGTTTTTCTTATAAATTGAGGTGCATTCTGGTTGGGTGCATAAATGTTAATAATTGAAATTTCATCATATTGAGTATTACGCTTAATAAATATGAAGTGTCCATCCTTATCCTTCCTTACTTTTGTTGGTTTAAAGCCTATTTTGTCTGCGAATAAGATTGCATTACCTGCTTTTTTCTGCTTTCCATTTCCCTGGAACATAGATGACCATCCCTTCACCCTGAGTCCATATTTATCTTTTAAGGTATGATGAATTGTACCTTTTGTTTGTATCCTTGGGGTCACAGCTTGCCTCAGCAGGGTTGATGTGCTTTCTTCAACCTTCTCTCTTGGTTCAGATCTGAACCATTGGCTTTCTTGCTAAACTTCTGTCCTTTAACTTTCCTTCTTGATGGGAGTGTCTGTGGAAATGTGGCTCCAGTCAGCCATTGTGCCTCTGCCCCCCCATGATGGTATTTTAAAGGGAATTGCATTGAATCTGTAGATTGCTTTGGGTAGTATAGACATTTTCACAATGTTGATTCATCCCAGCCATGAGCATGGTGTGCTCTTCCATTTGTTAATATCTTCTGCTATTTCTTTTCTTAAGGTTTCTTAATTTTCTTTGTAGAAGTCCTTCACCTCTTTTTTTTTTTATTAAAATACTGAGTTTATTTCACACGTATATTTTTGTCTCCCCACCATTTCCATTTCTGATGACCACTACTACTATGCCCTATCATAACATTCCATACATACTTAAAACCAAGTGAAGGGTGGAGTTCCATCTTTAAAAACTAAACAGGCATTTTGGACAACACATTCTTGGCAGTGGAACCTGGACAACATTTATCAAACATGGTAGGGAAAGTTCTCACTCTGCATTATGAAAAGGATAGCCAGATACCAACTGTTACAGAAATGAAATAAGATGGAAAATTTTAACAAACTGTTGAAACTATTTTCTTAAAGAGAATTCCTCCACTGCTAGAGATCTTGAATAGCCTCCTGGTCAGTCATCCGGAAGCAATTCTTCACATAATTGATGATCTTGGCTTCCACTTTGGGAAGAGACCCACCTTTTTTCTATACTTGCTTGCATTTTTGCCTTAATGTCTTCTACAGAACTAGGTCCTTTTGGTGTTTTAGTTGTTTTTTTCCTGTTTTTTGAAGGATTATTGACCTTTTGATCTCGGAGTTGATGGTTTTGAATCCTTTCCATTCTGGTTTGATTTGTGTGCATTTTTGGCTGGAGTGTCGCACACAGATTTCTTCACTGGAGCTTTTTCTTCAGTTTCCTCCTCATCAAAATCATCATCTTCATCATCATCATCTTCTTCATCATCATTGTCATCATTGTCTTCATCAGCAGCAAGTTTTACTTTTTTTCTGGTGGAACTTTGCTTCCACTTCCGGGGCTGATCACTTTCCAGACATACTTAAGAGTTTCACATCCTCTGCCTCTTCATCTTCTGACTCTGCATCTTCTTCCACAGCTACTAAGTGCTGCCCACTAATATGCACAGGCCCTGAACCACACTTCAACCGTAAGACCACAGATGGTGTTATTTCAAAGCCCCCAAGAGAAACTGTTGGCTGTACAGACATTTTCAAAGTTGCCAGTGTTACTTTAATTGGACTGCCTTCATAATTAATTGCCTCTGCTTCAACAATGTGCAACTCATCCTTTACACCAGCCCCTAAACTGACCGTTCTTAAAGATAACTGGTACTCATTTGCATCATTATCCACCTTAAAGTGATAATCTTTGTCAGCCTTTCATTCACAACTGAAAAGATAGTTCTGAGGCCTCAAGGGGCTCATGTCCATGTCCATCGAATCTTCCATGAGGTGGTGGTGCACACTTAGGTGGACGAGAAGGCAGACGGAGATAAACGATTACTGCTCCAAGGAACAGCCATGCAGGATGGAATCACACCAGGGAACTTCACCTCTTTTGTTTCTATATTCCTAGGTATTTCATTTTTTGAAGTTACTATAAAGAGAATTGTGTCCTTGATTAGTGCATCTACCCAGAAGAAAAAAATATCCTTTTATCATAAGGACATTTATGTTAGACTGTTTATTGCAGCTCAAATTACAATTGCCAAAATGTGGAAACAGTCTCAATGCCCACCAACCCAGGAATGGCTTAACAAGTTGTGGTATATGTATATCATAGAATACTATTCAGCCATTAAAAAAGATGGAGACAAGTGGAGGGGCTAGATGGCCAACTGGAGCCAGCTTTCAACAAAAGTTCTCATCCAGAGGGAAGGATAACAACCAGAAAGTACCAAATAAAGCTGAAGACTGAGAGCCAAGCTGAGAGAGAAGAGTGATAACTGCATGTCACCTCTGCTGAGGCAAGCTGCGATTCCTAGAAAGCAAATATCACCTGAGACTTCAACCCAGAGTCCTTGATCCACTAGGATTGGACAAAGACCAGCTGAATGCAAGACAGAGCCACATACCCTCACCACACCAAGCAGGTACCCAGAGCCTCAGACTGTAATACTGTACAGGTCCTTTGCAAAGCTGTAGGGGAAAAAGCTACAGTCACCAGTCCCAGATCCTTAGCAAAGGGCTGGTTAACCACAATTCTAGAAGCCCCCCAATCCAATTTCACCTTACCTGCCCATCTAGCCAAATGGCGAAAAATAATCATGGGGCAGAATCAGTGGAAAAGCTCTGGCAACATGAATAATCAGAGTAGGTCAACTCCCCCAAGAACTGACAAAACAGACATACCAGATGATCCCTTTCATAAACAAATGGCTGAGATGTCAGAAATCAAGTTCAGAATTTGGATGACAAATAAGATCAATAGAATGGAGGGAAAGATGGAATTCGAATTTCAAGGAGTAATTCAAAACTTGTCTCAACAATTCAATGAATTCAAAGACAAAATGACCAAAGATTTTGACACATTGAGGCAAGAACTTGCAGCCCTCAAAGTTCTGAGTAATACAGTAGAATCCCTCAGTAACAGAATGGAGCAGGCAGAGAAGTGGAGAGCAAAAACAGACCATTCCCTGAGAGAATTGTGGGCCCACTCCAAAAGAGCAAACATTTGCCTTATAGGAATCCCTGAAGGAGAAGAGATTGCTTCGATAGGCCCAGATACTCTACTCCAAGAGATAATAGAGAACTTCCCAAACATGGCAAGAGATTGTGAAATCCAGATAGCAGACAGTTTCAGAACTGCAGGATGACTCAATCCCAATAAAACATCTCCTAGACACATTACAATTAACTTTGCTAAAGTTAATATTAAGGAGACATTAATATGATGTCAGACGTAAGAAAACTGTAACCTACAAGGTGAAGAATATTAGAATGGCTGCAGATTTCTCTGCTGAAACTTTTCAAGCAAGAAGAGGATGGTCATCGATCTTTAAGCTCCTAAAACAAAATAACTTTCAAACCAGGATCCTGTATCCATCTAAACTGAGTTTCGTTTATGATGGAGAAATTAAATACTTTAATGACATTCACATGTTGAAGAAATTTGCCATAACTAAACCAGCTCTGCAGGATATTCTCAGACCCATCCTCCACAATGACAAGCACAATGCTCTACCACCAAAGTAAACTCACTCAGAAACTTTTGATCAAACTCCAACTTCCACATACCGAAAGGATTAAAAGTGTCCACTGGACTTTTGAAAAACTGGATACCCAAAATATTACCAGGCTTACCAATACTCTCAATTAATGTGAATGGCTTAAAGTATCCTCTAAAGAGGCACAGGTTGGCTGACTGGATACAAAAACTCAGGCCAGATATCTGCTGCATATAAGAATCTCATCTTACCTTGAAAGATAAATATATAATTTAAGAAAATTAAAGGATAATAATAAAGTAAAATTCCCTCTTTAATAAAAAAAAGAGATGGAGACTTTATATCCTTTATATTAACCTGGATGGAGGTGTAACACATTCTTCTTAGTAAAGCATCACAAGAATTGAGAAGCAAGAATCCAATGTACTCTATTCTAATATGAGCTAATACAAGGGGAGGAGAGTAGGGGAATAAACAAGTGGGGAGAGGGGAAGAGGGAGGAGGATGTGGTCACAGTGTATGGCACACCTCTTGGGGGCGGGACAGAATTATAAGAGGGACTTGACCTAATCAGTGTAACCTAATTCTATGTACCCTCAAGGAATCCCAAACAATAAAAAAAAAAAAATTAGTGAATGAATAAAAAGAAACAAAGGAAAAACAAAGCCCATCCACTGGGCTTGACAGCTGGTGATCTGAGAACTAATGGAACTAGCCTAATTCTGTGGCACCAGTCAATGAGGGGAGCAATGAGTGCACTGGAAAATGCCAGAGGAAGAGGCAGGAACCTGAGGCTTGGCTCCTCCATGTATTTGGCAGGTGTGTGATTTCACACAAGTATCATTACCTCTTTAAGTCTCATCTTCTTCATGCAGAAATTAGGAATAACAGAACCCCATGCTTGGGGCTATTGTGAGGACAGGATGAAGGGATGTAGGGAAAGACTTCAGTATAGGGATCAGTGCAGCAGATACACTGACACACTTACAAGGGCTGATTCCACCCTCTGCCCTCACCATTGCTACTATAAAGAGCTCTCGCTTGGAAGTAGGGTGACCTGAGTTTTCATTTTGGCTTTGCCATTAATTGTTTGAACTTGAGAAAGTCCTTTTCTTCTTTACATTTATTGAGATGATCATGTGTTTTTTTTGTGTGTGTGTGTGTCCTTTATTTTGCTAATATAGTGTCTTACATAGATTGATTTTTATAGGTTGAGCTAGCCTTGAATTCCTGGGATAAATCTTGCTTGGTCATAGTGTATAATCCTTTTTGTATGTTGCTAGATTCAGTTTGCCAGCATTTTTTTTTTGAGGATTTTTGCATGTCTGTTCTTAAGGGATATCGGTCTACCTTCACCTTTCAGGGTCACAATTTCCCATCTGTACTATGAAGTAGTTGACCTATGCAACCTCTAATGTCTCTTTATGTATTCATGTTCTATGATTCTGTAATACTAAGAAAATTAACAAATAGTGATTCTTAGGCACTAGAAAAACAAAAAGTAGAACCCATGATTGAAAGGCCAAATATTTAATTTGCTTATTCTTTTAATAAATTCAGTCTCTCTAGTCTATCCCATCTCCAAGGCTTGATAATCTTATATATGCTAAGGATAGAAATTAAAATCTGCCAACTAATCTTTTTTAACTTCTTCCAAATGCATAGGGCTTTATTTCCCTAGACCTGGGGGCAGATGTATGCATCACACAAACAAATGAGAGGGGAAAAAAACTAACAATCCAAATATTGGGTGAAAAAGCAACGAAGAAGCACAGGCTAGCTACCAACCAATCAAGCCAATGTTGGCTTTGCTCTCCAAAGTGGTCTAATTCTATGCCCTGCCTCTGTTCCTATAGCTGTTACTGTCTACTTTGGGAATGGTTTTCCAAGCCCCCAACCACTGAAGGACAGATGTGGTGGCCATGCCAATGGATACTCAGATCTCCTGTATAGGGAGCATAATTGACTGATAGCAGCCAGCAGCCTCCCCCCATGGATCTGTCCCTGTTACTCATATTCAGCCAGGGTTGCACTCCCAACCAATGGCTGAACATGGTAGGTGAAGAAATACAGGTCTACTCCTGTGAAGCAGAGGACTCTGTTGGCCTTTTTCCATTACCTTCTGTCTCTTCCCACATTGCCCCCATGAATAACCATGGTGAGTGCTATGGTCTAATATTTGTGTCCCCTCCCCCCGATTCATACATTGAAATGTAACCCTCAGTGCAATGGCATTAGGAGGTGAGGCCTTTGGAAGGTGATTAGGTCATGAGGGCAGAGCCATCATGAATGGGATTAGTGCCCTCAGAAGAGTCCCAAGCCCTTGTTCTGATAAACTCTAAAAGGTCAAGCTTTGCTAGCCCTGTCCAGCAGGATTTCAATGATGGGTCAGTGACCACTATGTGCCACCTTTTCTCCTCCACCATCTATGTACCAGGAAGTGAGTCTTCACTAGATGCCAAATCTGCTGTGCCTTCCAGCCTCTAGGACTGGGAACAGTAAATGTCTGTTGTTTATAAACCACACAGTGCAAGGTATTTTGTTAGAGCAGCTCAAACTGACTGAGACAGTGAGCAACACAAGACGCAACCCCCCACCCCCATCTCCTGCCTTAAGCACTTGGCTCACAGCTCCATTAGTTAAATTCTGTCAGCACTTTATTGTAGTTTCTGCAGATTTCTTGGGCTAGATGTATTTTTTGTTATTTTCCTTCCTCACTCATAAATTGCTTATTTTTACAAAAGACAATGCAAGTCGTGGGAAGACTCTCCCCCTGCCAAGTCTACTGTCCCAGGGCTCCTGACAAGAGGGGATTCGGCTGAGTCCTCTGTTATTCCCACCTGCTGAAGTCCAGCAGCCCTCTGCAAACATGCAGCCTGTGCCCCACAGAGAAGGTTCTGGTTTCAAACCAGACTGCTCTCTCTCCCTCCTCAGGGCCTTTCAACCCAGCAAAGGGTGCTTTATAGGTCTGTTTTGAAGGAAGAAGGACCAGTTCTAGGAACCAAAAAAGGCAATTATAAGTATAAGCTACCACTATGCTTATACTTATAAGAAATCAGACAAATTTTTTTCATGTATGAATATCCAATAAGAAAGGGATCCATAAGTTACATTAAACTTGGGCACAGTCTTTAATAAATTCAACATATGTGGGATATACTTTTAGTTGGCTTGTGAACTTTACCTGTAAAAAATAACCTGCCTTCTCTAAAGAATTTATTTTGAGCATTTGGTTTGGTTTAATTATAAACTACTTAGTAGCAGAGAATTGCAGCACTGGTGATAAACTGTGGAGTGTAATAAGTTAGTTCATAGCCCGTTCTCACACTTGAAGCTGCCTGCAGATGCATTGAAAAATGCACAGTACGTTAGCCTGGAGCAAGAAGTCAGGAGACTCAGGATACTACTTGGAGCCAGTCATTTCATAACCTCACATGATTCCTACATCCACAGGGGGAAATATGCAGGTTCACCCAGATCAGCTCTCCAAGCCCTGCTGAGTTGGGCATTCTGTGAACTGGAGGGTTCTATACTATTGTCACTTAAGTGCCCATCCATAAATATACGGAAGGGGGAGGACAGAGCTGAGTGCTAAGAGGCTGATGCTGGGAGAGAGGAGGCCCAGGTGCCTCATTGGAAGGTACCCAGGGCCCTGGAGGGCACCACATTCCTAGAGAGAAGGGGAAGGGGCTAGGGAAAAGTTGGCTGCTGATGTCAGGGACTCTGGGGCTTCAATCAGTATGCTTATTTCTTCTAAGGGCTCGTCTATTTCCTTTGGAGCACCCATAATCACATACTGTGGGATGCGCCATATAGATTGCTTCTTTGCGCTCCATTGTAATAAAATGCAATGGCTGGAATCTGCTCATGGCCTGCCTTTCATAGTCTGCGTGCAATACATATTTACTGAGCCTTTGTGATCCAGGCCCTGTGCTGTGAAAACACTGATGGACGAGGGAGGTGCAGTCCTTGCCCTTTTAGAGTGGGTGCATCCATTTAAAGGAGGAGCAATTAAATGTGGGTTCTTATCAAGGGCTGCTAAGTGGTATAAAGGAACAGCACAGGGGGCTAGAGACCAAATAATAGGAGAACCTGACCTAGGCTGGGGGGTGGGAGCTGGTCAGAGGATTTTTAGAGGAAGGAAGGTTTAAGCTGTAATCTGAAAGACAAATAGATGTTGGCCAGGTGAGAACCTCTGGGACAGAAAATTAGCAAAGTCCCCAAATCAACTTTATTTATATTGTAACTTCACCTAGTGCCACTAAGACCTGATGGATATCCGGGTCATGCAGGGAGAATGCTTGCAAAATGGGGCCTACGTCTCCAGGCTTTCTGAAGTCATATGGGGGTTATCCACAGAGTGCTATGCTATAGCACACAGGAGAGGGCAGGGGATTAACAGCCATCATATTTTTTTCCCTAACTTCTTCACCTCCAGGAAATTCACTTTCCTTTCCTTTCCTAAGACAGCCTTCACTTTCAGCCCTACTTGGTGAAAATTACATTACAAACCAAAGCAGGAGCTCCAAGATGTTTTTAGTTGTTCAAATGGTAGAGTTGGGTGTGTCCTATTTATAAAGGAATCTGTCATAAGTCAGTGTAGAAGAGATGGATTACAAAAATCCAAGTCCTAAATGTCAGAAGCAGAAGAGTTCATAAGGACCATCCCCACCAGAGGGTCTAGAGGTGAGGGTCCTTGAATCACCACCCTTGGCATCCCCTGAAAACCTGTTAGAAATGCAAATGTCTAGGCTCAGTCCATACCTACTGAATCAGAAACTCTGGGGGTGAAATCTACCAATATACATTTTTACAAGTTCTTCAGGGCACATTCCAACGTGAAATCACTGATTTAATCCAACCATCTCATTACACAGAATAGGAAACTGAGCCTCTGAGGAGCATGTAGCACCAAGCTCCCTGGCCAAGCTTTGCTAGTCCTGTCCAGCAGGATTTCACTGATGGGTCAGTCACCACTATATGCTGCTTTCCAACTTCCCTTTTCCCAGTGTTTCTTTTTTTTTTTTTTTCTTTTTCCTGTGCTCTTGCTCTTTCTCTGCCAAGGTGAACATGGTGGCCAGGGGTCCCTGAAACATGAAGAGCTACCTACTGGCCAAATTCTGAGGATGGAATATCATCTGGGATTTCTGGATTGGAACTGGATCCCTTTGGGGAGGAGATAAGTCTGTCTCCCATAGGGGTGGGGATCTGGGAGATGTATGCATAGGAAGGAGGGAGTGTATGGCTGAGAATGTCCAAAGAGATTGATTGCAGCAAATACTGTTGGTTGTCAACATTAAGTCTTCCTTTTCCTAATACCTCCCCTCATTTTCATTCAGGTGGCCCCACTTGCCCCATGCCTCCAGTATGCTTTGGGAGAACATGACTCTGTCCAAGCAAGGTTCTGGGGGGGAGTACTTAGGTTGCCTAATGCTGGTAGGCATCTGATCAATTCATACTAGCAGGCCTGAAGTTCTTCAGGGCTTTTGGGAAAAGAAGCTTCCTTTTTGTTCTGATAAACTCTAAAAAGTCACTCCCCTGCTCTGTGAATGTGGCCAGGAGAAAACTTGTAGCCCTGGAGTAGCTGACAGTTCTTATGTGCCCACAAGGGGGAGCCGGCCTCAGGATGAGGCCTGTGCTGAGGAATGCTGAGTAGACAGGCAGAAAGAAACAGCATCACAGGCGACACTGTTGATTCGAAACAACCCTGGAGTCTGCCTAGTCCCTGAGCTTTCACTTATAGGAGTTTTACTATTTAAGACAGTGCTCAGTACTGAAAACATTCTACCTGATAAAGAATCTAGGCTAGTCCCTCAGATCCTTGAGTTCATGACTTCTGCTTTATTAATTTTGTTTCCTTTTTTTTTATGAGTCTGTCTCACCCTATTGCCTGGAATAGAGGGTAGTGGGGTGAGTGGCGTGATCATAGCTCACTGCAACCTCACACTCCTAGGCTTAAATGATCCTCCTGCCTCAGCCTCCCAGAGTGCTAGGATTACAGGTGTTAGCCACCGTGCCTGGCCATGAGTTCTGCTTTAGACTTTCAAACTCACATTAGAAAGCACCTCATTTCTAATCAAGAAGCTTGGAGCCTGCTGAATCCTGCTTAGCCTTGAGTCATGTTCTTTTACCCACAGACCAGTTCATTTGAAGAGAGTAATCTAACACACCTGAATGGTCTGCATAATACACTCCAGCAAATACATCTAGTGCAGATCAAATATCAAAATCCTAGGCTCTTCATTCAGATCTCAAGTGCAGTACTCAAGCTCTTAAATGTGCATTAGTTGAATGTGATACACATTTTAGAAGCAATAGTATAGCTTAACCACATTAATAATTTTTGGATCATATTCAACACTGATGCAAATTTGAATATGTACTTTGTGGGTTTCTGTGAAGAAAATAATTGATGATCCAAACTGGAATTCATCTATAGAAAATAGGCAGTACAAGCTTCTAAAAGCAATTATTGGCACCAAGCTCCTGAATTTTTAAATCCCTTAAAAAGTCCAAGAACATACCAGAAAGTCAAGATTTGAATTCAGAGGTAATAACTGTAAACAAAAGTAGAAAAAAATTAAAAGCCTATAAAAGATGTTGCTGAGCGGGACGGTGATGGCTCTAGAAGCAATTGTGAGAGTTCATTCCCTTTTTCAGTCCCTAGTCCAATATTACATCAAAAGCTTTATGTACTGGGAGAGTGGAAAACAGACACAAATTAGCCTTCAGGAGCTTCTTTTCTGAGGGCAAAGATATAAGTTGGAGTTGGAGTGGGCAATGAACTTGGGCAGGGCAGGTGGGGGATGTGGCTACCACCTGGCAAGTGGGATGGAGGGGTGGCAGGAACTAAGTGCATTGTTAGAAACAAGATGCATGAACCTCCTGCTTTCCTTTCTACCAGACCACATGCACCAGGCCTCACCTAGAGGACATCACTCCAATGCTCTGTGCTCAGTTCAGAAGCACACAGCCAAGACAGGGGCAAAAGTCAAGGAAGGAAGGAGACTCAGTGGGACCAGCACAGCTGTCTTCAACTCTCTGAAGGGCTCTTAAGCTTTGGGGGGCATATTGGACTAGAATATTGATGTAGCTCAAGATTTTGTAATTTGTCTCAAAATGGGGCACAGAGAAAGATTCTTACTCTAAACTGGATGTCAATATACATTTGCTAAGTCACAGACAGATTTCTCATTGGCAGCAGGACTTGGAGAGATCTGAGCCTCTGAGGCTATGCCGTCATTATGAAATCTAACTAACACAGTTTTATCTATGGTGGAGTCCTTGGATATAATCTTGCCTTTTGCAGTTCAGGGTAGAGAAAGAGGTTGGAAGACGGGTACTCCCCATTGTGGTGAGCACCTGTAGTTCCAGCTAATTGGGAGGCTGAGGCAGGAGGATCACTCACACCCAGGACTTTGAGGTTGCTGTGAGCTATGACACCATGGGAACTCTAGTCAGGGCAACAAAGTGAGACTCTGTATTCAAAATAATAAGAAGAAGAAGAAGAAAGAAAGAAAAAGAAAAAGAAAGAAAAGAAAAGAAACTTTTTTTTTAACCGATGTTGAGAGTTTATTCAAATACAATCAAGTGTTCCTATAAGTTTCATTTTAAGAGTACCAGAAGAACATATGCTGAACAGCCTTCGGAACATGCTCACTTGATACTGCGCTAGTCATAAAGAAACAGCAGTGTTATAAACACACTGTGTGTAAGTGAAGGCCACTCGCTGCTCTGAGAGCTGACTAAGATCGATTGGTTTATGTTAGGAATATTAGTGTTGCCCAGAGTGGTATGAATAAATCTTAACTGGAGAAAAGCAACAAAATCAGTGGCCTGCATTTCTAAGCTAGCTTTTCTTTGGCTTTTCTTATCAGGCACCACTGTCGCCCTGGTATGTGAAATGGCCACCAGGAGTCTTGTTTTGTCCTTGTAAATTGCATTAAGCGGTGATCACAGCAACAATAGCAATAGAAACCCAGTGCACATTACTACTGGCGGTGTATAAGACTGTGTATAGTTGGAAGTTGAAGGGATCATGCATTCAGACACTGCACAAGCACTGCAGAAGGAGAAGCTCAAATAGGCTGGAGAAATGCATTATCCTCGGGGGTACTGGTTCTGCATGCAGACGCCAAGCTCTCCCTCCTGCCCAGTGGAAGAATGCAGGAGTCCGTTAGGCTCCTAAGCCATGAAGACCCAGAGCTTCTATCAATAATTACTCTAAAACACTCAAAATGGTCTCTGGAACTTACTATGCAAAGGCTAGCAGACGCAACTCCTTCAATGGTTCACACCCTGCACTCTTCCACTCGTTCCTTCACAGGTTCAGCTCACATTTACAGAGTTTGGTAATACATCTTCCTGTGCCTGCCAAGTTCACCGCCAAGAAGGGGAGCAGACAAGAGACGAGACATAAAGAACTCTGATGAAGTGGACATCCCCAAGCCCCAAGAGGCAGAAACCAGAAGTCCTGCAAGCTGGGGCGCGAGTGTGGACACAACTACCAGGTGTGCTACTTTTCCAAAAGTCATTTGAGCATAGGTCAGAGGTTTCCTGCTTTTCCATGTTAGTATCAAGGCCTCGGGAGCTGGTTCTCTCTGTAGTTGAGACCTTCTTAACCTTTTTCAGAACTCTATCCCAAGGCCTAGCACTTGCTCTGGAGGGACAGTTTGCATGGAAAGCCAGTCGGAGATGGTGAGTCACCAGTCTGGTTGTGTTGGCTCCTGTATTACTCAGCAAACTGTGACTCATCCTGGTGTTTCCAGACTCTCAGATGCACCAGAGAGCCAGTGAAGCAAGTGGGCTCTCTTATCCCATTCGGAAGCAGGGATAATGCCCGTTTCTATTTATAGTAACCTCCATGCTCCCCCGCCCACATTTTGTCATTTCTCCAAAATGCCCAGAGAGGGACAGCCATTTTGCTCACTTTACCAGGAAAGTTATTTTTAAGCCCTGGCTGTGCCCGTGTGTTTAGCACATGTGCACTTCACTAAGACATGCAGCAAGCCCAGATGGCCCGCACGACACGCTGAGTGGCCATGCCGTGAGAAACGCTCCTCCCCAACACAGAAAACAGGCGGCTCAGCTTGTTGCTGCTTTTCTTTTGCACACTAATATTATTAGAAAAGAAAAGACTGCTTTTGATTAGGGGAGGATTAACAGTATTGTAACACTGCAGTCTTCTTTATTGTGGTAAAATATAATAACTATAGCATCAAATTCACTATTTTAACCAATTTTAAGTGTACGGTTCAGTGGAATTAAGTACACTCACGATGTTATGCAACCATTACTAGCATTCATCTCCAGAACGCTTCCCGAATCGAAACTCGGTTCTCATTAAACATGAACTCCCCCTTTTCCCTTCCCACAGCCTCTGGCACCCACCCTTCCACAGTCTGTCTCTATGGATTGGATTTCTCTAGGGACCTCAGGTACGTGAAATGATATAATATTTGTCCTCTCGTGGTTAGCTTATTTCACCGAACAGAACGTCTTTAAGGTTCATCCGCGTTGCAGTATGTGTCGGCATTTCCTTCTTTTTTAAGGCTGAATAATGTTCTGTCGTGTGGACACACTACGTTTTGTTTCTCCATTCACTGGTTGATAGAATCCTGACTTGTTCCCCCCTTTTGGCTGTTGTAACACCGCTGTGAACACTGATGTACAGATACCTGTTCAAGAGTCTGGTCTCAGTCCTTTTGCGAGTGGAGTTGCTAGATATGGGAATTCCATGTCTAAGTTTTTGAGAAACTGCCAGGTTTTCCCCAGAAACAGCAATTCCCACCAGTAATGCACAAGGTTCCATTTTCTTCACATCCTCACTGTCACTTGTTATTTTCTCTCTACATATATGTGTATAATAACCATCCTAATGGATGTCAAACTTTTGATGTTTGAAGATGTGAAGTTAGGATGCTAGAGTTGAGTGCTTTGCCTGTTCACATTTTCCAGAGCTCATCTTTGAAAGGGTTGCCTGATAAAAGGAAAGGGTCATGGAAGCATTCCCACCTATTCCTGTTTAGGGATGGGTGGAGCCTCCCATGCCGTGCAAAGCTCTGCCACAGGGAAAGAAATGATTGTCAATCACAATTGCAAATGAGGAGTCCACCTTCACTGGACTGGCCTGCTGAGCCAGCTGGCTTTGGCAAACTGTTTTCCTCTAGACATGGGTCCCCACAGCTGTGCTCACCTCCTCTGCTCAAAAGTGGAGGGTAGAAGGATTTGGTGGGACACTGTAGGGGAAAAAGACTGCCAGAACCTACACCTTTAGCTGCAAATCCAATGCTGCCCAAAGCATAGCAAGAGCGGGGATCATTTCTGATGAAGCGGAGCTCTGTATCTTTCAGGCCCTGAAGGCCACATTTAGCCCAGGACTATGTGTATGATGTCTGAAGTGCCCACTTTTTTCTGTGCACCCAGTTCCAGTAGCCCCAGGCTAGGTCTGTGGGCTCCGTGCTTTTCATCTGTGTGGGGCCAAGTGGCACCTCTCTTCATATAACATGAGCCTTGGTTAACGTGGGGAACAAAGTGTTGAAGAAATGCATGAATGCTGATCCTTCAGTCCACTCTTGATCTTAGGAGCTATTATTCAAATGGGAGTCAGGAGTCAGCAAAGTCTCAGGACAGTCACAATGGTGAGCCTGCGCGTGGGGCTGACAGGGCAGGGGCAGCTCTTCCGGCCTTTCTGTTGTATTTGGCTTTCAGCGACCTCATTGCTTTGGATTGGGGGACCTAACGTGATAAGCTGTCATCAAGCCAAACACCACAACACAATATAAGACATTGTTGGTGTGGGTAAAAGAACAAAATCAAATAAAATCCTAGGGCGTTAGAACCCCTTAGGAAATAGCAGCAACCTTTCCCTTGAGTGCTGGGGTAGGGTAACTACTGCCCCCTTCAAGCTCAGAGCACACAGAGCTGCTTTACACAAGTTGTGGGAGCTGTCAACCCTCAAGGGACAGAACAGGCTACAAGTACAGACAGTCTCAGGAAAGGATTGTCTAAGTTCATGATGTGGGACCATGATGGATCTGAGAAAGAGAAGCTGGGGAGGGTGCAGGATGATGGCCTTGAACCCTCTGAAAACTCATCCTGTGCTCACCTGGATGGGTCATACCCTCTGCACCATCTATTCCGGCATGCAGTGACAATACTGGCTGGTGGTGTTAGGGTCACAGCTGAGTGGAGCGAGTGCATGTAACTCTCTACCTGCTCTAGACCTTGTGTATATTTTGCTAACTTTTCCCTTGGGGACATAGCAGTGGTAGAGAATGTCTTTTTCATATTTGTCACTCTGCGTGGCGTTCTGCATTGGGGGTTGGTGTGTATTCACACAGAGACACCGTCTGAAGCAGCACTACACGATGGTTACTTTCTGTCCTCTTATACTCTCTGAAAACTGCAATGAGAATCCTTTCCTAGCCTTACAGTGGCAAATAAGTTGTTTTAATTCACTCAGTATCATGTACACACTTTATTTTTAAAATATCTCATTTTGGGCACCCCAGTTTCTGCAAGTTTTCTTGTTTCTCTTTGGGTAGGCTAAGATAAAACAAGCCAAAGAAACAAAACAAAAAAATCTGACAGGAGGTTTCCGAAAATGGTTATCGCTTTAGCTTTCATAAGCTAGTTACTAAGCAATGGAAAGATCGTACGTAGCGCTCTCTATTCTTACTGCATCCCCACAGGGTTGGGTGTTAACTATGCTAAGTCATGGGCTCGTTAGTTACTCCAGGGGACACAACATAATGTCATCTTCATGGGAACATGTCTTGTCACTGAGTCTTCAACTTTTGATAGAACAAAAAAGTTGACATTTACAAGGTTATCATTTGACAAGTAGCCCATTTTAAACTTCTGCTTTTTGAAGAAGGAACATAGCTTTGAGGTGGAGGATCGCTAATGGCTCTCAGAAACTGAAAAAAATTTTGATTCTTGGTAACATTAGTGCCAATTTCTGAGCATGCATTTCCCCAATTCAACATCCTATGCCATTTCCTTTCCTGGCAGTGGAGAGTGATTAAAACAAAACATTTTCAATACTGAGATATAAGTCTCCAAAATTTCAAATTGCATGTTACACTGTGCCTAATCATAGTTCCTCCTAAGGCAGATAAGAAAAGTTGTCCCCAACTAAATAGCTTTTTGCAGCTCAATTTAGGAAGAATGGGAAAACTGAGCTTGTAATGTACAATCATATTTAAATACGAAATAAGAATGTTCAGGCAGGAAACCATTTCCATGTCTGGTAGAGAAGATTCATGCAGGACAAGCCCTGGGCTCTGACCCATGGGGTTTTTGAAACCTGACTCTCTGGCCCCAATCCTTTATCAGGCATACTGAGGCCCCTCCTTCGTTATCGTTTGACTGGTGGACAGCACAGAGCTTCCCCCCAAAGCTTCCGTATTGCATTTCAGTAGAAATGAAATCTGTGATGTTTTCGCAGAATTAGTAAAAGATGAAATGTAAAGAAACTTCTCTGAGACCATCATTGTTCTTCCGCAGCCCTTACCCTCAAAATGAGAGAAGAGTGCAGGAAAGTGAGTGCAAGGACATAGAAGTCCACGGTGATAGGCCCTGCCTTGACATTATGTGATGCATCTGAGTCTGTGGTGGGGGATTACATGTTTCGGGAAGATAATAATCATTTTTTAAAAATGTTAATGAGTGTTCAGGAGAGTAGGAAAAGGCTCACTTGCCATCTCTCCTCACTTTCTCTAGTTGAAAATGGGGAAGATGTAACTTTGATCAGAGTAGGGAATTCTCTTGGCCTTGCTAACCTAGTTTGATCATTCTTGTTTTCCATGGCAAGTCTTGGTTTGAATGTAAAGAATTTTACTCACAGGGCTGGTTGTGACAGAAGTAATTGAAGGCTATGCTCTACTAAGCAGGCTAATCTAGCCTCGGAAGATTCAACCAAAAGAAATCTTGGGTTTCTTCAAAGGTGATTTTCGGAGGCTTTAGGGGTGAGGAGAGTGGTGGAGAGGAGGGAAGGGAAGGAGACGAAGAGGCACCTTGGAGACGGGCACTCTGTGCACTGTGTATTCATTTGTGACCTGGTTTGAGCAAGATGCCAAAGACCAAGGCAGTCAAGCCCCCAAGGCTGTGACCAAGCAGGGCCAGCATTCCTGGTGGCCCTGGTGCTGGGCATGCCGGCAAGTGTGGCCCTCTCTTTGCCTCTCCTGTACACACACCCCCATCCTATTCACTGTCCTTCTCTATCAGCTGCAGGCCCACTGCCTGGGTCAGATCGAAGCCAGCTGCAGGTAGGACTGGGTTTCCCCTCATGCTCTCCTCTCTGCCCACTTAAAATTTCCCTGGGGTCACTTGAGAAGCCACAGCCTGCCTCAGCTGCTTTGCTCCCTTCTGGGGTCACCAACCCGTGTTGGCCACCTTGGTTTCTCCTCAGACACCTGGCAAATGTCTTCTCTGACATGCCCACCCAGGGAGTGCTCCAGTCAGGAGCTTTCCCCAGCATGCAGCCCCAGAGCGGCAGCTGCAGGGATGGAGCACAGTTGTGTGCTAGGCCCTATGCCAAGCACATTGACCTTAGCTCATTTCATCCTCATAGCAGCCCCACAGTTTGGGTAGCGCCAGTATCACCACTTCACAGTTGGGGAAAATGAGGCCTGGAGAGGGTAAGTAGCTTGTCCAGGGAAAAAGTGGCAGAGCTAGGATTTGGACCCAAGAGATCCAATGCCTGGACTGTTTGGAACTTAGCCTTGGGCTCAGCCATAGGTCTGGTACTCAGCACTGTGTTGTCTCTCTTCAGGCCTTGGGTGCTAGAGGTGCTGTACTAGGGGGTGGGGGGCCCCATCTGCCAGGGAAAAGAGAGGCCCACAGGTGGGGTTGGTGAGGGGTCTCCTAAGGCCCCGCCTCAGATGGAGCTGCCCAGCTTCTCGCTCACTGTCTCTGTAATTGTTGGGTCTTCACTGCTGCCTCCACTAAGGAGACTCTCAAGGCTTATGTCAAGGTAGAAAGCATATTGGCCCCAGCAGGAGCTTAATCCAGCCTTGTCCAAGGCGGGCGTGACTCCCCTTTTTCCACCCTCTCCGAGTTGTCAAAACAATATCATGTGCCTCCTTGGTCTATTTCTCTGCAGCTTCCCCCCTACCCCTGTGCAGTGCAGGCTGCCTCAAGGATCAGATTCCAGGCTTTTTTGTTCTTATTCCAATTGGCCACCGTCCACATCCCTCCTCCCCATGAAGCTGCACTCCCAGCTCTGCAGATCTGAGCTGGGCTGAAACGCATGTACGCCCAAGGCACGGAGGTGGAGGCCACCTCTTTTGATCCCCACCCTTCCAACCCTTCCACCGTGCAACTCCCATATCCTTGACAGATTTGTCTTTGAGTCTTTGAGTAAATGTAAGTTCTACTCCCCAGCGACTGCTGGTAAAATTGAGACAAATCCTAATCTTGACTTTTGCAGCACACTATGGTATCTCCCAGAGTCTTCCGGAAGAAGAGACACAAAATTATGGAAACAAAAATCACTTTGCCTTATTCTACTTAAAACTCAAAATATGTCATCTACCTTGGGAATAGGGTGGGAAATATGGGAGGTGACCCGGGGACATTAAAATCTAACAAACCAGGGCTGTGTGTCACAACTCCCAAATGAGTTAAAGATTCCCCTCTTAGTAATTCAAGGCCCACATTCCTTATCTGCAATTTCAAGTCAAAGATGCTCTGAAAGACAATTTGTATACATTTGGTACCAAATTTTATCTGGGGCAGAATTTGACCCAGATTGGGTTAAATATTCATGTTTATTTCCTTGCAAAAACAAAACAAACAAACAAAAGATTCCACTAGGGTTGTGTGATATTTGGTATTTGTACCATATCACCTTCCTAAAGTCCCAAATGTTCTCAATCCAATTTGTCGGTTCGGATCCAAGCCCACAAATCTGTACTGCCCTGGCCAAGCACACAGTGCGGGCCACGCACTGCCCTGAGAAGTCCCAGGTTAGCCTCTCCTTTGTCTTCCCGACACCCTGTGAGACAGGGGCTCTTCCTTTCTGCATGTTTAGCTGAGGCTCAGAGGGGTTAAGTGACTTAACTCATAGCACCCAGCTCAGTCAGCATCTCTGAGGGGATTCCAGCCTTGGTTCTGGGTCCAGTGCCACACTGAACTGCTGCCCTGAAGCCAGATGACATTTGACTTTTACCTTAAGTGAAGGCAAATGAGCCATTGAAGTTGTATCATTCACTCTACTAGTAAAGTAAAATCCCCTGAATTAAGAAATATTACTCTGCAAATAAGAATTAGTTACTATGGAAAGCTGAGTGGGACTTTTTAGCTTACTCTGGAGTTTTTGTCTCATCTCACCTTTAGATACCACTCCTTTAAAGCCCTGACATGTGATTTCAAATGAATGCCTAGTTTTTCCACAGTAATCACTCTCACCCACGAGAAGTACAGCAAGCTAGTATGTGCACGTCATGGGTCATCAGTGTCTCTGCCACTCAACATGGCCATCAAGAAAACTTGAGAAGTTTCCTTAGCCTGCTGGACTTGACAAGCATGCACTTGCCCATCACCAGGGCTACCCTCTGTCCTTCCAGAGGGGTAACAGTCCTTGCCTCAAACACTCACCTCTTTCTTTCTTTCTCTCCCATGGAAGAGTGACCAGGGCTGAGTCCTTAGACTTTAGAGTTAATGGGAAAAGACCATAGAGGAATGAGGGGCTGTTGAGATGTCCACTTGAAAGGCTGTGCAGCGTGCCTTGGCTAGTAGAAGGCCAGGCAGAGAACAGTGGGCTGGGGAAGGGCCGAAGGGAGAGTGGGACAGAGCTCCACAAGGAGCAAAGTGATGAGCCGCAGCCTACAAGGCAAAGATGTCTGTGTGTCCTTCCCCACAGGGCTGGGAGCTGTCCAGGAAGGGCAGGGCCTAGATCAGAAAGCACCTGTGAGGCTCATGGGCCACATGCAGCCTCATGGAGGCGTGTGGTCTACAGAAGAGTGCTGCACATCTGTCCTGGCACAGCTTTGGTTTGGAGGACCAAGAACCAGATGTGGGGGCTCGGGTGTTAGAGTTATAGTGATAGCAAGCCCTTTGTTGGAGCCTACTTTGTGCTGGGCCCTGTTCAAAGTGCTTTAGATGGATGAACACATTTCATCCTCAGGCAACTTGTTATCCCCCATCTTGTAGAGGACACAGCAATGAAGACGTTAAGGTAAGAACGGAAGACTGCAGAGGACTCTGTAGCCGATGTCCTGCTCTGGCCCTGACTTGCTGTGTGACTGTGGGCAACTCTGATAACTTCTCTGTGCCTTTCTTCTCAACTTTAAAAGGAATAGTGACAGCTCCTACCTCTGAGCACTCAGTGGAACACTGAGTCACATGCCTGGCCACAGGCACAAGCAGCACTGGCTAGGAAGGCAGATCTTGGCAGCAGTAGCATCCCATTTGGGGAGCCCAGGCTCTCACCTCTGCTGGCCGAGGCATCTGAGCCCTCTCCCACCCTCAGGGAGCTGGACTGCTTGGTCTTTCTTCTGGACACTTGTACCAAGCCCACCGAGAGTACTGGTTGGGTGTGATGGGTATGACCTGTATCATTAAGAATTCTCCCTCTGAGCTAGCTGATTTGGCTGTGAGGCAACTCAGTATGGCTACAAATGTACCCAATTGAAGACAAAACAAAACAAAAAGGCTCACAATGGTAGCTGGCGCCATGTCTCCGGGGTGAGGATCTTGCCTGCTAGTGAAAGAGTTCCAGTGCGGATGCCGGCGCTCCACCGAGCTAGCTGCAGAAGTCCATGCAAACAGATGGCAACAGCCCTACAATAAAATCAAACCAAAGTGCTCCTGAACTGCGCACAAGGGTCCTGAGCACCTGGGTGGCTTGCTCTGTCCTCCTGCTTTGTTCTCTCCCCACCACTCACCCTGGCCACCCCCGTGTGAGCTCCGTCAAATGACCAATTCCCAGGTGCCAAACACTCTGCTTGCTTATGCTCCAGTAGACCCGGAGGAAAAAGACACGGTCTCTATCTCCCTGGGGCCACAACGGTGGCCTTCACACAGGGCTCTCAAATAAGAGGCTGTTTACTGATAGGTGCTTCCCTTAGGCCAGCTCTCCGGCCAAGCACTTCAGGGCCATCTCCTCCTTCACTGCCCTGCAGAGGAGAGAGAGGCGCGGGGAAGGCAGAAGTACTGAGGATGGCCAGGGGAAAGCTTCCTGGAGGGGACCGCGCCTGCCCCTGAATTGCTGATGGAGCTGGACAGGAGAGAAAACATGGGAAGGGAAGGCCAGGTGCATGGGTCAGCAGGAGGAAGGGCCAAGACTGCATGGAGTGGCCCAGGGACAGCAAGTTCTTCAAGGTTACAGAAATGAAGTACTAGGCCAGGCCTGATGGACACAGAACCTAAGGAGGCTGGTGGGGCCTGGTATGGGCTCCTGGGGACCTCTGAGCCAGTGTGAGATAGGATAGGGTCACTGTTTTGGCAAGGCCAGTCTTAAAGCAATGGATAGTTTACTGGGGGAAGCCAGTTAAGAAGCAACTGGATGAGTTCAGACAAAAAAATCAAGAGAAACTGAATTTGGGCAGTGACAATAGCAATGGGAAGGAGGGAGGGTACTGACAGTGTCCTGTGTAAGCAGACCTGTGACACGGTCCCACTGAGCCCTGCTCTTGCTGATAGCACCTTCTCATAGTCCTCTGGCTTCCATCTAATGAATAGAGCACAGCAAAGCGGTGGGGCCTTACTTCCAAGCCTGTCTTCTAAAGACTGAGACTTCTGACTTGCTGGCATTACCATGCCCATCACCCCACCTCACTGGCATCTCTCTTGTTTGCTCAGACGAAGCCAGCTGTCATGTCGTGAGATGTTCTGTGAAGAGGCAATGTGGTAAGGAACCGAGGGAGGCTTCTGGCCAATAGTTCATAAGTAACTGAGGCCTCAGTTCAACTACCTGCAAGGAATAGCTTCCTGCCAACAACCATGTGAGTGAGCTTGGAAGCAGATCCTTGCCTGTCGAGCCTTGAGATGACTGTGGTCTTATGAGAGACTCTGGGCCAGAAGACCCAACCAAAGCCATGCCAGGATTCCTGAGCCCCAGAAACTGTGAGGTGACATATGTGTGTGGCTGTTAAGCTGGTGCTTTGAGGGCATTTGTTATATAGCAGTAAATAACTAATGTGGGGGGGGGGGTGCCGAGCAATGAGAAGTGGGAATGGTGTAGACACCACCTGGGCAGAATCACCTGCACTTAGTGACCAATAAGCCTGGGGGTGATGAATGAGTGGGAGAAGTCAAAAGTAATTTCTAGAAGCGCACAGGCTATGGAGTGCGACTGCCTGGTTTCAAATTCCTGCTCTGTCCCTTGTGCGTGACTGTGGGCGAGTCAGTCTAACTCTGAGCCTCAGTTTCTTCATCTGTAAGATGGAGATGATGAGAGTAACTACCTCACAGGTACCTGTCTCATTCTTTCCAAGGCCTGCACTAGTGCCCAGCACAGTGACAAATGGCACACTGAAGTTGTGAGCAAAAGTTTGCTTTGGCATTTCCAGAAGGCTCAGTGTTCATCTTTATGCTCGCAGGGACAAGAAGTAAACACTTTAGTGCAATTTCCTTGCATCCCTAGAAGCGTTGCTAGTCCTGGTCCATGGCCCAGTGCAGGGGAAGGCAGTTCTGCTCAGCTCCGACTAATCTACCCTGGGAGCACCTCATGGGTGCAGCTTTCCTCCCAGGGAAGTTAGGTGACCTGACCAGACACTGAAACCATCAACTTGACCTCATTAACACTGTGTTTTTACACAGGATTAGCTGACTTTCATAGACTTTTCCAGAGTCAATTCCACTCTCAGAAAGGACCACAGCCTGGATTTGCTCTCCCAAACCAGGTATCAATAGCATTACACGCAGCTGTTATTTCCAAAACAAAGGAACGCAGCCAGCTCTGAGATGGTCTTACCTGTCTGGGCAGAGTGCTCGTGGCATCGGAGGCCCCTGGCCGCTGAAAGCGCGGGGACTGCATCATCTGCTGCAGGAGGAATGAAGAATGGTCAGGCTGCTGCGGCGGCTGCAGGGTGGCGGTGGCGGTGGAGGAGACGGTGGCAGACGAGGCCTGCGTGTGTGGGGGCTGTTGCAGGTAGTGGAGCAGGGAAGGCTGCCTCGAGGTGGCAGGCAGGGAGGGCATCTTGTGGGGGCCCGGCTCAGAAACAAAATGGGACAAGGGCTTGGTGTTGCTAAAAGTAAATGTCTCCGGGGCCCCTGGGCTGGATCCCATCAGCCCCTGCTGCATGATCATGCTCAGGGTTTTGGATGAGGTGGCAGTCATGGGTTTAAAGATCGCGTTTGCGTGCTGCGGCTGCTGGCCCAGCAGGGTACTGGTAGGGGTGAGGCTCCGCACCAGCGAGCACTGCGGGGTGAACGACTGCTGCGGCAAGCCTGGGCTCGACAGCTTCTCCGGGCAATAGGGTGGGGACGGCCCAGGGTTGCTGGCGGGCAGAGCAGACATCGGGTGTCCTTGAGGGTTTTTGATGGTAGAGGACACGAGGTTGGCAAGAATGGAGCTCTGCGGGCTGAACTGAGGCTGCCGCGTGAGAGTGGGGCTGGGGAGCTTCTCGGGAGTGTAAGCCATGGCGGGGCCCAGGGCCGCACTGCTGCTGGGCGCCATGCTCGAGAGCAGGGCGTTGGGAGAGCCTCGCAGAGTGCTGGCCGGCAAGCTGCTGGATGACATGCAGGACACCATGAGACTCTGAGTGCTGAATGGCTGTGGCTGCGGCGGCGGCGGTGGTGGTGGTGGCGGCGGGTGTGGTGATGTCACTGGGCGGTAAGGTGGAGAGAGGCCTGGAGGAGGCAGACCAGACCAGCTGGGGCTGGGCCCTTGCTGCTTTGTAGCAGATCCCTGCTTGCTGGCTGCCAGCGCCTTCAGCTGGTGGGCATGGTGCCACTGAGGCACAGGAAGTGCGGGCAAAGTGCCAGGGAGCATGGCCTGAACGTGGTTCTTGGCCTGTGCTGTCGAAGAACTGGGTGAGACCATCTGCTTACTAGTGGAAGGGATCGAATAGCTGATCCCTGCAGAGGAGGGCAGGATTTGAAGTGACACACCAGCGACTTGGCTGCAACTAGAGGCAAACTCCTTGCTGGAACCAAGGTTCCCCAAGTGAGGCATCTGAACGGAAGGCTTGGGAGCCGTGCTTAGAGTTGCCTGGGGATGATCTAGGACCAGTGGCTCTTCTGGCTTGGTTCCCAGTATCTTCTCCAGGTCCAGGTCATTTGGAGAAGGTTCTTGAATTTTGGTTAGCTCCTCCAGCAGATCTTGAAGTTCTTGATCTACGGCTGGCATGCTGTTGATTTTCTCATAGTAAGGAACAGTGGGCTCTTTCAGCACCATTTCTGCAGTTGATGGCACCACAAATGGTGAGTCCATAATGCTGCCATTCATGGGAGTATTCTCTAGCAGTAATGACTGGTTACTTACTCCTACAGCTGCAGGGCTAGGATTCATCGTTAATGGAGGAACCTGCAGCTCTGCACAGGGGGTACTGGGATGGGCACCTGGGCCCATAGCAAGGGTGACATCTTCAAGGCAGGGCCTCTTTATTTTATTAGGGTAACCTCCATCAGCCATGCCTGGACACTGGAAGTTATCTCCTTCCTGTCTCCTCTTAATGGTTCTCTGTGGTTGAAAGGGGAGGGGGAGGGGAGAGGGAGAGAGAGAGAGAGAGAGAGAAATTTTTATAAAGTCTTGTCACATTAGAACTAATGAACAGAAAATCTGCAGGATAAAACAGACCTCTCAGTTTAAAGACTTAAACACTTGTCAAAACTATAAAATACAGCCTATTTTTGGAACCATAGTGCTTGTTTCTTTGTTGCTATGTTTCATTTAAACTGTCTTGTTGCATTTCAAATAAGTCATTATGCTGTCTGCATACAAAACAGGATAGAAAGTCATGCAAAGGGTATTCTTTGCCCACTTCAAGGAGAGTTCAACAAAACTATGCAGAAGTCACCAAATGAACTATCCTGCCAAAAGCAGGCATTTGAGAGCAAACTACAAGGAGCTAAATATTTTTAATTCCTGCCTTTTTAGATACACACCAGTTTTAACAAAAGAACTTTTACACTGCTTCTCTGTCTTGGTTAAATGTATCAAGCTGCAGTAATAAAATAGAAGACAACAGGGCCCTTCCAGTAATGAAGTGGGTCTGAGATCTAGGAGGATTCTTTTAGGCAGCTGTCTAGGACATAATTGTTTAGGGGAAACTCAGGTTCCAGAACAGTCACTGTTTCATTGTAAGCATCATAGTCATTGCTCCATTTATTTTCATTCTCTCTCTCTCTCTCTCTCTCTCTCTCTCTCTCTCACACACACACACACACACACACATGCATTGTTTATGTGCACAGAAAACTTGGAAGAACTTTTATATCCAACCATTTTAAGTAGTCATTTTGTGGGGATGACTGGCAACTCACTTTCTATTTTCTGCATGTCTGCATTGCTTATTTATTATTTGTTTGTTTATTTATTTATTGAGACAGAGTCTCACTCTGTGCCCTCTGTAGGGTGCTGTGGTGTCATAGTTCATAGCAACCTCAAACTCCTGAGCTCAAGTGACTCAAGTGATCCACCTTCCTCAGCCTCCCAGAGTGCTGGGACTATAGGCATGAGCCACCATGCCTGGCCTGCTTATTTATTTTCAACAAGAAGGACTTGTAATCCAAATATATATATATATATATATATATATATATATATATAAGAAATTCCTCTCTGCAGATGCATCCTTAGGTTGGGGAGATCTCAAATAACAGGAAAAGGTTCCAATTGGGGATGTGAACCTTGGGGGAACTGCCCACCATTTATAAAAGCAAAGTGCCTCCTAACACCTGGTAATATTTCCTACTCTTTCATGGCTTCGCTCACTTGACTGTAGCTGTCAGGTTAATGACCATGACCTATATGTCAGCAGGTAAAGAGGAAAAGGGACTTGGAATGATCAAAACGAAGAAAGGGAGAGAGGGACCTGGGAATCACCTGACTGCCAGCAGGTGAACGGGTACCATTCTTTTAAAGTGCTTGGCTTTAGAAGTCTCACTAAGACACACAGTGCTTATTCTCTGCTATTGCCTCACCTTTGGCTTTTCTGGTTTGATGAGTTTGTGGGAGCAGTGAGAGCTCAAGGTGTACAAGGGGCCACTTGCCAGCATGACAGGGGTCATGACTCTCATGGCCGAGTGAACATCAAAGTAGGTCCCCAAGGCCACATGTCTCAGGGTTTGCTGCACATCAGAATCCTTTAGAAACACTCCTATTCCTGGGCCTTCCCACCACAAACCAATCACTTTTGTCTCATCCAGGGTGAGACTCAGGCATTGGGCGTGTTTAAGCAGCTTCCTGGCTGATTCTGAATATGGACAGCCAGGCTGAAAACCCCTGGGCAGGCACATGGGTGGATGCAATGTGGCATAGAGCCCTGGTACTGAGGCAGACACAACTAGGTCTTGGCCTTGCCACTGAACCTCTCTGAGTCCCAGTTTCTTCGTCTGTAAGATGAGTATAATTATAATTCTCATGTATAACGCTGCTTGGACTATTAGGTGAAATGGGGAAGATTGTGTGGTACCTCATCAATCCTCACTAAGTGGTCCTTGGAATTACAAGAGGCACATTGGAAAGGCCTGGAAGTCCCATCTTCTCCTAGTAAAGACAGGGGCCCTCTGACCCAGGGAGGAGGCAGGGCTTGCCCAGACTGTTCAGCCAGGGGGCAACAAGGCCACTTGGCTGCCTCCTGACTGCCTTCCTGCATGCTGGTGGCAGAGCACTGAATCAGCCCCACAGAAGGGGCTCTCCACCTTGCTGTAGAGGACTTTTGTACTCCTTTGACTTTTATTTGAAATGCCCATGAGGGCGTCTTTGAGAGGCAGCTGGGCCACCACCTTCCTCTGAGGAGGATGGAGCAGGCCCAAGAAGAAGAGATCCTGTCATCTGTTCTCACTTTCCCATCAGAAGCCTGGCTGGGCACAGCACCCACAGTGTCCCCAAGTTGTGTCTGGCCTATAGGAGGTGCTCAGAAAATAACAGCTAAATGAACTAATGGACATAGGGCGCTCAGCCATTCATTCAGTCAATTCTGGAGCAGGCCAATAAACAAGCCACTGGGTCCCGAACTGAAATTTGGTCTCTTCTACATTCTCCTAGAGAATCCAAAGAGATCCAATATGTTAAAAATAGAAATCTATGAAGTAGGATTGACTCCGGGATGACTGAGTGTGCATTTTACAGAAGGATCCTCTGTAGTGAGTATGAGCTAGTAGTAGTTGGGCCCAATGTGCTGTTCATGAGTTGAAAGACACAGACAGTGATGGTGAGGTCACGGCACACCCAGGCAGGCCAAGCGTAGAATGAAGTGAGGGAAAGACAGGAGGCCAGGGCTGTGATGAGCCTCTGAAATCTGCTGGCAAAGGAAAGGCAGCTGCACCTCTCCCAACTGAGAACCTGTGTGCACACAATTTCTCAGACACCCATAAACTGCATCTCGGCAAAAGGTCCTCACTCAATTCCAATTCCAGAACGCAACTGATGCCTCAGTAACAGAGCAGACCCCAGGGTGCTCCCATCAGTGATGGATTCAACTTTCTGGGGTGAATGCTCCTCTTGCTATGCCTAGTCTGCCGCTGGCCAGCTGCTGGCACTCACCTCACTGCACATTTCAGGAGGAACGGGGCAGGCTCACTTTGCTGTCCCCGTGAGTGGCGTGGGGGCTGCTGACTCAAGTGCCAGGCCGTGAGCCTCTTCTGACCTGCCTTTTTTAATGGACTGAAATGAGTCTCCACTTTGCTGCAGGTCATGCAGCTCCTTGTTTGGGATTTTGTGGTAGGAGCTTTCAACAGTTAGCCTGAAGCACCCTGGCTGAACAGCAAGAACACCAGCCAACCCGACACACAGCCAAGGAAAGGCGGCTGTGTTTACAGGCAGTGCTCAGCGCGCTCTAATAGCATCTGCTTTCACCAGGCATCGTGAGGCGTGGAAATCTATTATCCAGTTAATTTTGTCCCTAGACAAAGACGAGCTTCGGTGTTTCCTCTTTCGCAGTCCCATGATTTGCTGCTCATGTCTACTGTGAGAAGCTGGCTGGGCTTTCTCCCATGCCCAGTGTCACATTGGGGACTTCACTGGGTCACCTGTGCCGGCAGTTGCTGCTCCCTTGGTTCTGTCTGACCAGGCTGGGCATTTCGGACTGAGTCCTGAGGCTGCCATATCAGAGCACGTGCAGCTCTGGGATGACTTCCTCCTCTCAATATACTGGTTGGGGCAGCAGGGCCCCCTCCAACTAAACTTCTAGACTTTTCTAAACAAACCCTCCTGCCTCACACACATGCCTTCTGGTCTCTGTGGCCTTGGTGACGGCAAGCTATTAGTCCCAGCCACCAACCAGCCCCCACTTCCCTCAGGTCATACCTTGCACGTGACCTTCTCTCTCTGTGACAATTAGTAGGTGCTGACAGGATTCCTAGAAAGCATACTTCAACCTTCTTGTTTTACAAAAAATAGAATGGGATATGATTTGCTCTCAGGCACACAGTCAGTTAATGAATAGGGATACTTGACTTAGGTGCCCCAAATCCCAACCAGAGCCCTCACAGGTCCTGCCTTTGGTGTTGGGAAGGGGGAGGGAAAGGGACAGTGCCTTGGTGTCTTTTAGACATACATAAGTGCCTGTGGAGTCCCATTTCATAATCCAGCAGACAAAGCCATGAATGTGATGCCCATGAACTTATAAACATTCATTAAAATGCATTTCAAAGCATGTGATGCCTCCCCACCCCCGAAACAAGAGAAAACAAAGGCAACCCTTCTGATAGAGGCCAGTCCAGCTCTGAAGTCAACATCATTGCTGGTTCTGTCTGAACAATGGCCTAGAGTAACTCTTTTCTTTCTACTCGTTTAGTCCAGAATGACAAAAAGGGCAAAGATTTCTTAGAAAAGATATAGACTATAAGTATACTAACCAGGCTCATAAAATTGGCATAAGGAGAATGAAGAGTATGACACATCTGTCGCTCTTTCCAGAGAGGTGTTATAAATGCTTATTAAAAATTTTTTTTTTTTTAATTTGAGATGAGTTTCCAAGTGATTGGGTAACAATGTTTGCATTTGTTAGGTAAAGGCCCAAGTTTTAGTTGAGCCCCTCACCCAGGAGGTGTGCTGTATACCCGTACATCGTGCCCATCAGGTGAAAGCACACCAATCTCCTTCCTACTCCCTCGCCCTTCTCCCCCTCCCCCACTTGAATTTGTGTTTTTCTCGGTGTGGGCGTGTAGTTCTTTATCTATTGCTTTCATATTAGTATTGAGGACATTGCATATTTGCTTTTCCATTCTTGTGATACTTTACTAAGGAGACTATTATTCAACTCCATTCAGAAAAACACAAACACAAGAGATATATAAATGCTTAATTTTGGACGGCCTAGCTGAGGTTTAACGTGGACACCAATAAAAGACCAGCAAAAGGTATGGACAGAAAAGCCGGAGGTCAAAGGTAACCAGGGAAAGATCTAATCAGGGAGCTCATTTTTCCTCCAAGGGCACTGGGCATGTGGGCACTGGGCAAAATTGTTGACAAGATGAGAATCGCCTGTGGCTTTTTTAATCTGCTCTGTCCCTCACCAGTTTAGCTCAGGTTCATTCGCTTGCTGGTCCCCCAGTGGGTCTCTTACAAGTACATCCATGTTCCAACCATGACTTCATTCAGTGTTGTGCTACTGCCCCTGCGAGTTTGCAAGCACCTGACGTTTGCCAGTTAGATCAGATTTCAGGCCCTCTAAGGACAAAGATGGTCCCCAGAAACTTTTCTGCAAATAAAGTAATGAATACATCAGGGGGCATGATGGAGGTAGCCCCAGAATAGGTAAGACAATGAGGCATTGTGACGGGGTTTTCAGGGGAGAGGCAGAGAAAGGGCTGATGTGAATATGCCTGCACATACACATGAGCTTAGGTAACTATCCACATGTACGGTGGAAATGCCTAGATTTAGGCATGTGTCATTTGCATGTTTGTTTTTCAACAAAATATCCCAACACTCTGTAACTGACCCTTCTGTGGAATGAAAAGGATTTTCAGCATCTCCAGAACTGCAAGATGTGGGGCTCTGGAGAATACCAGGGTAGTTAGGAATGGCAAGGAACCCTGAATGCTGATTTGCTTTGTGAGGAATGTGTTATGTCTCAAGAACCAATCTCTGCTAATGCGTGGTGTGGAGAAAGAATCTTGACCCACAAATAGGGGACTTATTGGTGCCACCGACTCACCCTGAGTCTGTAGAGTCTCCATGCTGAGCACTCGCAGACAGACGTGGACTGTGGAGAGGGGAGGGGGAGGAAAGAGCCCTGAAATTTAATTAAGTGGTAGCTCTTCCATTTGTTGGGTGACTGTGGCCAAGTCACTCCCCTCTCTGAACCTCAATTTGTTCTTCTGTAAAATGAGTACTTGGCCTAGCGTGTGCCTCCTGGCATCACCGGGAGGCTCCCCAGGGCACGAGGGCAGCAGTGCTCACTACCGATGTTATTCTCCAAGCTTGGAGTCTCCAGGCTGCCTCATTGACCCTGCATTGGGCCTTGGTTGCTCTTACTAGGATTGAGGTTAGGGTGGGAGTGGAGGAGGGGAGCCTAGTCCTGGTAGCAATGACCTTTCAACTCCTGCCTGCTGCTGCTCTGAGGCCCACCACAAAGTGTTCAGCACTCAGCTACCCTGAACTGAGGGCTTGTGACTTCCATAGGCTCCTACTTGAGCTATCTGGGGAACAGCTGCAAATGGTCAAGCCCTGACAGATGCAGAGATGAGTACACCTGGGTGGGCAACTTTCTAGAATTGCTTTCTCCTTTTCTATAGCATAGATGTACCAGTTGGAAGAATCAATAGTTCTAAGAATGCTTAGAGATGTATATGGGTTTAATGAACTCAGAATTCATCTTGTACAATGCCCTGAGAAGAATCAAAGTACCCCATCATCACTAAACAAGCAGTTCCTGAAGGCTGGCCTTGTACTCCTAGACAGCCAGATCTTCTGGGCCCTTTGAGGCAGGCTGCTCCTGCCAGCTCATATTTAGGCTGGTGAGGCCTGTGGGCCTCTTTTCCCAGGAAGGACTCTGACTGGGTCTCCACACGCATTTCCTTACCGTTATTACTAGCATAGAGACGATCACTTTGGGGAGAAGAGAAATATCTGGATGGATCTGGTGAGGCTGACATACAGATGAGGCAGGGGCTTCTGGTGGTCTGGAAAAGGAGCAGCAGGCCAAAGGTAAGGGCACTGTCCGAGTCCAAAGACTCTGTCTCTGCAGGACCCAGGCTAAGAAATTTAATCCTAATTTCACCTAAGTTAGGCTAACAAGCCCGAAATCACATAGGAAAGGGGAAGAGTGGCAGTTACTGAAGTGGGAAGCCACCAGGGCCACTGTACAGGGTCATTAAACCCCACCACCTCACTGTCCTTGGGCTCTGACTCTGAGGACCTTGTGGTGTGCCTTCTTGTAGGTCCCTTCCGCACTCTGGGCTTCCCTTTCACCACTTGGAAAATGAATGGGTCCCCAGCTTTGCGGAGCCAATGTCTACCAGCTGCTTTCTCCCTGGGTTTCTCCCTCAGGGCAAGGTGAATCCTCTTCTCTGACACCTACAAAGGCATCTGTCCCCAACTGCAGGCACACTCTTAAAGAAGTGCTACCTCACCCAGCCCTGTGAGGGGCACAAATCAAGCTGGCCCTTGAGGGAAATGATGAGCCTCCTCAAAAACGTAGTACTTCTATGGCATTTTAACAGAGGATTACTTGAACACAATGTGGTGGTGGCGGGGAGGGTGGGGGTGGAGCCTGGCAGAGTGAATCTGAGCCTGGCAAGTCTATACTACTTGGATCAAGAAAGGTGGCCTCTGATTCTGGTCCAGTAAACTGTGCTTACTGTCACATACTATCAGAGAGTCTTACCAAGTCCCCAGCCACCAGGAAGGCCACTGCTTCTCCAAACACTTCCAGGGGGACTGTGAAAATAAGTGACATCTTTTGAAAGCTTCTTTCTGGAAACTTCTCTAGAATGGGCCCTTTGCATTGCTATCTGTCAGTCCTATGCACCTATACTCCACCCCCCAACTGCTGCCTCTTAAGTGCTCCACTAGTCATTGAAAGTATTTCCCTATTTCCCGGTTTCAAGTTTGGCTTTTTATGGTCAAAGTCCAGCACATTAAAAAAAAAAAATTCAGCAGCCATTAAATGAACAAAAATGAAGGGCAGGGTGCTTGAGTTGAGAAGCTAAAGCAAATTCAACTCTTTAATCCGTGTTCTGTCCTGCCACTGTGCTTCCAACTTTCCAGAGGTGGCAGCTCCTGTTTTTTGCTGGCAAAGCCCATGGGCAGGAACACTGCCTGGCTGACAGAGGGTGCCTCTGTAACTGAGGCTGGGTGCCCACTCTCATTTCCCTAGCTGTGGTCTACCCCTGTTCCCCACTAGATCTGGCCTGCCCTAGGCTCTCAGTTGTGGCTGCATCATGAAATGATCACCATGGAGCTGGCATTTCATTCAGTCTGGTTCACATAGCATGCTACTTAGTACTTAAAAGAAATCTGTGTTGAATGTACGGACTTAGCACGAACTCCAAGTACAGGATGCTTTCATTAATGGAGATGAAGGGCAGGTGATAGGTGGATGGTATGAGGGTGGCCCAGGATAATGGCAGCAGGGCAACCACAGTGAGCCCTGGACAGCACATAGACTCTGTGTGTGGCTGCCCATGAGTTTCTCTGCGACTGCCTTGGGCTCCTCTGTCTCATGGGGCACCTCCGTGAGGGCCCCGTTGAAGTCTCTGGCTTGTATGCAGCCTCCTGACCACAGTTCCCAGCCAGCTGATATGGGAAAATGTAAATGAGATGCAGCCAGTAAACCAAGAACACATACCTTTTCTAGAATGCTCTAAAATGTCAGAAGAATTCAGAGGTGAGGAAAGAAGGGCTCCACCACACACCAGGGCAATACCTACAAAAGCCTGACTTTCCTTGACCTGAACGGTGACAGGACCAGTGGAAAATACCCCTACACAGTAACCCCCAGACACCCTGCAAGGCAGCGGGGTCCAGATTTTCCATAGGCTGGTGGGCTTTTGAATCCCACAGGCATGTTGTAAATGTCCCTTGGCTGCCCTGGGCTGTGACTGACCCTGTCCCCAGTTTTCCACACCTTCGCCCAGAGCCTGGGCATAGACTGATAGGCTGCAAGTGCAGACTGGCATCAGGACATCCTGGGAGATGGAGGGCAGCCACTGTGGTGGCTCCAGACTCATTTGGGTACCCCACCTTTGCACTTCATCTTGCAGACTGAGACCCTAGATTTGGTGCAGAGTGCATGTCGAATGGGAGCGCCTTTTGCCTTACCCAATGCGTCTGGCCCCTGGGTAACCAGACCTACCTCTGACAAGTGCCACCATCTTGGCTGGGTTTTCAGATGTGCAGTCCCTTAGGTAGTGGCAGGCTTCCTGCTAGTGCTGATGGGATTAGGAGTGGGGTACATGGGGAAAGCCTTGGACTGGGTCCTGGTGGGGTGAGTAGGTTTTTTGAGGGGATACTGGTGCATTTGCGGGACAGAACACCTGTCAGAGCTAACTAAGCTGGGAATCAGGAGCTATTGCTAATCTGAGAGCTGCAAACAATGAAGTCATAGGTCATTTTTAGTTAGGGTAGTTTGAGCTGTGTGGAAGTCACATACCACATGGGGTCGCCACAGCTCTCTATTCATGCAATCTCCATGCCTGTGAGTGGGTGAACACAGTAGCATCACCTCTTCATACAGAAAGGCCCTGGCAATGCTGCCTCCTTGCCCCAGCTCCCTTGGTAATTGAACCCACGCTGGGCAACCATATCATATTACTTCTGCACTAGCACCTATTGGGACCTGACTGTCCATTGTCCCCCCCACCTCAAGGGACTATCCAAACCCAAGGGGCTCTTCCCCGGAGGATTTATGACTTGAGTTAACTTTGTTTCTGGAAGCAGTTGCTCCATTTTCTGCCTCACTTTTTCAGTGCCCATGGCTCAAGATGAGGCAGATGACCTCATTGTGAGGGTCTTTCTTCAATGGAGGGATGCTCCCACAGGGATGGCTCAGATAAATCCAGTGGTGTGTGGTTGGGGCTGGGGATATGTCCCAAGGTCAAGGTATGGGGCTGGACATGGAAGCTTATTTCTGGGCTCGATGACTGCTGAGTTGGCCTCATCAGATGAGTGGCATTTTCGCTGTGGGCATCCTGTCCAAAGCACACAACTCCTCCCATCAGGAGACTATTAGAATCACATGGCACAGATGACTATTGCTCTTAGCCAAAAGGCCAAGAAGCCATCACAAAGTTATCTTTACAACTCTATGAGACAGGTATTCCCAGTATCATGCCCATCTTAGCAATGAAGAGCAGGTGCCTGGATTTCAAAAGGTTTGCCAGGAAGTTCCCCCCAAATTGGAGGGACCTGGAACTCAAGTAGTGAGTGGCTAGAGAGAACAAGGAGCAAAGACTAAAGAACCTGCCTGCCTGTCTTCTTCCTCTCCTTCGTTGCTTCTTTCCCTTTTCTTTTTATTTTGGTAAGGGAGAGATGATCTATAGGTAAACCTTAAGAACAGCTAATAGTTTTGGAACACTTACTAAGTGACAGGCACAGTGCCAAAATGCTTTACCTTACTCAATGCGCATGGTGACTCAGTGGGATCACATGTACCCCACCCTCCTGGTACAGACAAGGATGCTAAATTCAAGAGAGGGGAAGTCACTTGCTTAAGGGCACTTGGCTGGCTAATAAGTGTGGAACCAGGGAGTGAACTTGAGTCTGTCAGTCTCCAGAGCCCTGCCCTCAAGCCAAAGTGGGTCTTAGAGGAAATAGGCCAAGGTGGAATTCAGATGATGGGGAATGGTTTTGTGTGTGTGTGTGTGTGTGTGTGTGTGTGAGAGAGAGAGAGAGAGAGAGAGAGAGAGAGAGAGAGAGAGAGAGAGAGAGAGAGAGAGAGAGAATGAGAGGGAGAATGGAGAATGAGAGAAAGAGAGAATGAGAGAGAGAGAAGCAGATTCCTCCTCCAAAAGCAGAGGAAATACTAAGGGTAACCAATTACAGAGCTTCTCTTTAAGCCCTTTAACTACATTGATTCCTTTCACCTTCACCATAATCTTATGAGGTTAGAAATTTGAGTGGCCAGGGCCTTCTGAAGAGCATAAGTGGCAGACTGCTTAAAAGGCACAGCCAGGAGGGTATCTACTGGACCCATGCAGCCCCTCTCCTTTCCTGGCATGATAAAGAAGTAATACCATTTGAACTGCATGGCAGAGTCAAGGTGACAGTTCACCCCATTGCCAGGACACCAACTAGAATAGTTTAAATGGGGCAAGCAGAAAACCAGTTTCTGTGAGAACATTTAAGATCTGTTCTCTGCACTGTTCCTCCTATAACTGAAAGCTTATGCTAGCACATAGCAGAGGCTGAGGGCTAAGGGGGAAAGCATGAATGCACCTGGCAACCAGAGGTTTGGCTGCTTCAGCTACTCAAGGCTAAGTGTCCTTTCTGATCTAAAACTGCCACATGGGGCGGATTTGGCAAAGCTCTAGCATCCTATTGGCAGGTTATTGCCATTTGAGTTGGAAGGACACTATAGTCCCTTCTTGGCTGGGAATGAGCCATCTAGCATGGAGTACATTGACCTTGAGTATGAAATTTTCTGAAGGCCTTGTCCACTGTAAGCTGATTCTGCTGCACCCATTCCTACCCTTCCCAGCTACTCCAAGGATCCTAGTTCTACATCTGGAACCCCCAAAAGGTGAGTTCATCTTATATTCCTTACCTATTCAGCCACATGGGAAACCCCTTTAGGGCCATCTCTGGGAACAACATGGCCAGAAGCAGCAAGAGATGTGTCTGCTCCAAGACAGGGCTTGTGCAGGAGGTGTGTGCCTGGGAGGTTGGTTCTGCATGCGTGTGCATATACAAATACAGGCGGTGGCTCCTAATAGCAAAGCCTTTTCAGGGATGTGGGGGAATTTATTGTGCTCATGAAAAATGACATGTGCACTCTAATGGCAGGCTAAAGGGAACTATACAGACTCTCAGGATACTGGACCTTTCCAGGCCTCAGGCCTAAGTCCTGATGTTTCCAACCACAGGCTTTTGTAAGATCCCAGCCTGTCAGTGCACAACACACTATCTCATTCACTGCCCTTTGATTCTAAAAACAATCGTAGGAGGTAAGGAGCGCTTTACTTAAGATTTGTTTTACACATGGGTAAACTGAGGCACAGAGTGTCCAGGTGACTTATTAAAGCCACCTAGTTGGTCGGCGGCAGAGCAGAGGCTGGAACTCAGGCATGTAGAATGCAGACCAAGTAGTAAAGCCCCCAAGAACCTCAGGCATGTATGGTGGCAGGTGGGTGGACACCTCAGCAGCAAGCCAGCCTTCCCCCAAAGGAACCCAGAGGTTATTCTAGGGCACTAAGGGAAAGGCAGGTCATTTCAGCTCTGTATATGTAGACTGCTATTTAGTATCAGTTGCAGCATTTCGATTTGCCTGTAGGGATTGTTGTACTTGCTCCAAGGCTTTCCAAACTACATGTTACAAGGTAGTGGCAGATAGCACAGACCTCAGAGAAGAAAGCTCATATGACAGCTTTTACTATGTACATTAGCTTAGCTTAACTGTTGGGAACTCGCTGATCCTCCCAGGCCTAACTTGTGCTTATGAGCCCTTTATCATGCCTTTAAGTGTGAGGGTACACTGCTGTGTCTGGACAGCCAGACACTCCTTGCACATTAAGGGCTTTGCAGGCAAATGCATAGTCTGATCATACGAAGAAACTTCTGGACACCAAATTCCAACAGCAGAACTTAGGAGGGTGGGGTAGTGAGGGGGCTGGAGGTAGGCCTTGAATTCTCACAGTCAGTCTAAACTTTGTTTCTACTTGGTGGTTGCCTCAGGCAAGTTATTTTTCTTTGTGATCCTGTTTTCTTACAAAATACGGAGAGTGAGGCCTATTCACAAATTTGTTACAAGGAATACATGAGCTTAGAAAGGTAAAGTTAGCACAGAACCTGGCATGGTGTGGATACCAAACAAATATCTCTCTTCCTACTCTGGAAAATGCAAACACATTCTTGGTGGTCCTAAAAATAGCCTTTAACATGGTTTACTCAGCAGCATTTGCCATTCAAGGCAGATCTGCCTTTCATCGTTGGCTATTCTCCTGAACAGCTGTGTGCAAGGCTAACTTTTATAAACCAAATCACAATAAAATGCAGCAGGAATTTGTCATTGAAAGGAAATCCTCAGTATATCTTTTTCTGAAGAGAAAGATCCTCATCCAAACTTGTCCTTTTTAAAAGTGTGCCTTTGTGAATATCTTCCTTTCTTATAATGAATCCTAATTCAATTTTGGCCCCAAACACATGCTGACATTCCAAGGCCCCAAAACACACAGCAGCAGAAGTAGGTTGTATACTGAAAATAAAGAAAGTTAGAAATCACATATTTATTTCACAATATGTGGACACTGTCTGATTGCATCGTGGAAAGTGCATATAAGAGAGAGAGAGAAAGTGGTGATGGGGTGGTGGTGGTAGAGGTGATGGTGATAGTATGATGGCAATGGTAGAAATGGTGATGATGGTGACAATGGAGGTAATGGGGGTGTTGGTAGTGGTGGTGACAATGACGGTGGTGATGATGATGGAGGTGGAGGCAATGGTGGTAATTGTGAATGCTGATGATGGTGGTGGCAGTGCGGTCCATACTGGAGAGCACAAGGACATTCCCATAGTATGTTTCCTCTTTGGTAAGAAGCTTCACTGACAGCCAGAGGACGAAAGCTTATTCTGACTGTGTTATTAACAGAAATCTCTAAACAGCCTGTCCCCTTCCAGTCATTCACAATCAGTTCTTTCTTATCTGCGAAATTGAAGCTGAATTACTGGGGAAAACACAGGAGATTTTTGTTTGTTAATATGCTGCCAATAAAGTAATTTTATGTCATATTTAACCACAGGAAAGGGCAAGGCATTTTTAAGTTCCTTCGTGTGGATTAAAAAAACAAAAGGATGAACAGCAGTAAGCTACAGTACACTGAACTGTTTGAAGCCATACGTTCAGCAAGCAGATGTTGAACATTGATGTTTGGGGATTGGCTTCCTGAAGGTATTCTATATAGGCCAAGTTCATTGTTCTAAACCCTAAAGGCTGGACTTGAAGGAGGAAAAGAGGCAAGAAAATGTTTAGCTTTTCTGACAGCATCACACAGGCAAGCCTAACACTGGACAACTTTAGCACCAGAAGCTGATTCTAGAAAAAGAGGAGCTAGAGAGAGAATGGCACTGGGCTACCCTCTACTACAGAGGTGAAGGCTTCTAACAGCATAGGGCAGAGTTGCCTAGTGGGCCCAGAGCAGACATCCCCACCAGAACAAGCACACGGCAAGGAGAGAAGTGGTGAACCAGAGACAAGGAGCTGGAACTCTAGTGGGGCAAACAATAAGTCAACAGCAAGAACAAGATCAGAGTGTGAACCATATTTGTCAAAAAACTAAAAAATGGTGATGTGATATAATGTCTCTGAGGAGCAGATATTGAAGTGTAGGTCTGAATGTAGGAAGGAGCAGACAAGGACTGGGTCTGGGAGCTCCAGGGTGTTGGGCAGCAAATGGAAAGGACCTGGGGGAAGGCTGTCGGCCTGTTTCAGACCCAGGCAGGTGGCCAGTTGTCCTGGTGCACAGTGCACCAGGGCAGTAGTCAGGGGCTCACCAAGGGCCTCACTGATTCCACAAATGGCTTGATTCTATGTTGTTTGTAGTGGAAAGCCATGAGCAGGAGGTTAAACAGAAGAAGGATCAGTTCAGTACATTGGAAAAGATCTTTCTGGATGCTGATGGGAGGAGAAATGAATGTTATAGGAAGGAAAAGGGACAGGGGCTAAGGCAAGAACTCTTAAGAAATAATACACACAAAGGACTTGCAGGCCATATGGTCTCCGTTGAAACTCTGTGTAGTAGACAATACATTAATGATGGGGCATAGCTGTGTACTAATAAAACTTTATTTACAAAACAGTCTGCGAGCTGGGTTAGTTTACAAACTGTAGTTTTCCAACCCCTGACCTAGAGTGTGACCTGAGCATCTTCTGGTAGGGAAATATTCTTTCCAAATTGCCCTCCGCACAGTATAGGGGGCCAAGTAGGCTCCTGCTTGTAGGAAAGCAGGTAGGTTGCCATGTTAAAGAGAAAAGCTTAAAGATCTCTACCATAGTGCAAGTCAGGTGACCCTTTCGGAACTGTGCAAGCCATGCATGGTCCCCTATACTATGTGCCACCTCACCAATGATGCTTCTTGTTACACAACCATTGGTCTCTTAGACCTTGCCTTATAGCCTTCGTAGGCTGTTGAACAATTTCCATTGTGTAGCAGATTAAAAACACACCCTTGCTCATTGGATCCTTGGGGTCTCTATGATAATGCCCCTCATTCTCCCCATTGCAGGCACTCTGGCCACCCTAGAAGCTACCATGTTCTACCCACGCATTGCCTACCTCCACTATGCAACTCTGTGAAGGCCAGAGAGGTTTCCTGCTCATCTCTGTACCCACAAAGTGCCTCACCTGTGATGGGCTCTACTGGCATCTGCAGACTTGAATGTACCATTGACGAAGGTGATACTCTACAAATGACCCTATTCTCTTCTCAAGGCCAAGAACTGACCACTTTTCAGAAACTGCAATGAATTCACTAACTGGCCCAATGACACAGGACATGCTCCTTCCTCTCTGTGTGCTCTTGGTCTTCTCTTGGGTTCCATGAAAGGGGTAGCCTGGACAATTTGTAAGGGAACTTCTGGCTAAGAGGAACAGTAGCCACTGCTCATTGAGCACTTCCTGTATATCAGGCCCTGGGCCCTGACTGTAGGGCACTGGAGCAGTGGCTGGCAGGGTGGGGGGAGTGAGCGAAGGGTGGGGCTTGGGAGGGTGATGGAACCTGCAGCACTGCAGGGAGTGGACAAAGATAAGTCTCTGTGGTGCCGAGTGGGGTCAGGGAAGAGGCAGTGACAGCAGAGCCATGCCTGGGCCTTGGGTCTGGGTCCCCACCAGTCAGATCCATAGCCTGTTCCTCATGCTTCCCTTTGTAACTTGGGAATTTGGGGGCTGGAGATTTGGCAAGAAGAGAGGAGGGGCTGAGGAGGAGAAAGGAAAGGCAGGGAGGAAGGGAAGGGGAAGGGAAGGCAAAGGGGAGGGGAGGTTTGGACTAATTATTCTGTACCAACTGCAGAGATCAAAATCTGTAGCCCAAACCTGAGAACCATAAGCTCCCTTTTCCTCAGAAGTCTGCACTGTGGCACCCCAGAGGCAGCTCATCACCCAAATATGTGTGTAAAACCCGAAACATTGAGCCCTCCAGCAGGGGATTTTTGGTATAAGCCAGAGGCCCTAGCGTACACAGGCCAGCCCAGGGTTTAGAGACCCCAAGCCCACACCCCAGGGCACAGCCCCTGAGTTAGCACACTCCCAAGGAGGGCATGGAGCCTGAGTTCCGGCTCTGGCCTGGAGTCCAGCAGCATGCCTTCTCCTCCCCAGCATCCTCCTCTTCGAACAGGCTGCAATTTACAGGTCATCGTTTGCTGAGCAAGGCTGCTCAAGCAGGACCCAGATGCCAAGTCCAGTGGTACTCTGCAAGCCGAGTGGTGGCCATCCCTGTGGAAGACAACGTGTGAAGGCAAGCTGGCTGTCTGGAACAGGACAGGTCCTTACTGCAGGAGAAGGAGGGGGGAGCAAAGGGAGCCGACAGCTGCGGGCTCCACAGGGAGGAGCCCCAAAATAGAAAGGCGCAGACGTGCTGCAGCCCTTGACCCAAAATGCTCACAGTGACACCATAAACCCAGCTCTGCTCACTGCAGTGGGGCTGCTGATGAGACTGTGGGATCTTCAGGGGCCAAGACGCACCTTTGCCAACACCCTTCTGATGGCAAAAAACTCCAAGCCAATTCCAACCTCTGATTATTAAAAAAAGTGCTCATAGCCATCACGCACTTTCCCGTGTGGTGTAGGCGTGCATGTGTGTACCTTGTTCGTCCTCATCCTAGAAACCCTGATGTAGGCAGAGAGCAGCGTTATTAACTCTGTCTCACCCATGCAGGGACTGAAGCTCAGAGGCTCATGCAATGTCTCCAAAGGGGACAGGGAAGCTGTCTCCCTGATGAACTGGTCCCTGGGACCACCTGGGTCTTAGAAGTGGGACCCATGGACAAGGGATCCCCTCTGTTGGGGCCAGTTTTGGATCTGTGGCATGCCCCCCAGCCTGCATGAAGCAGGGGATGGCAGGAAAGGTTCAAACCCCAGAACCTTGGCTCCCTCTCGAGGTTTCTAAGTGTGCTGTCCAGACGACTCGGTCCCATTCTGCTGGTTGTCCCCACCTCTTCATGAGGTTTTTAAGTAGGCTGTCTTTCTGCCAGGCTGGGCAGTGGACCTTGCTGGTCAGACGGCTCCAGGGAGCCAACAGGGCAAAATAAAGATGCTTTAATTTGGCTTGTATATGGGCTGCCTCTGTCACTGGAACCAAAGCTCCAAGATACCTGGAACTCTTTTGTTCATGGCTGTTGCCTGAGAAGGCCCCATAGATATCTGAGCTCCTAATCTGAAAAGGGGAAGTAGCAGGGTAGGAGGCACTTTGGAGGCTGGCACTTTAGTTTGAGAGGTGAATTTGTGGCCTTCTGCCATTGTGATCCTGGGAAAATCCCCATCCTCTCTGAGCCTCACTCTCCACTTTGGGGAAGTGAAAATACCAATCCTGGTGTCATAGGAGCAAGTGAGATAATACACACAAAGGACCCTACACCAGAGAGAGCCAGCCATTCACTCAGGTCTCCTCCCAGTTTCACCAAGAGCAATAGAGTAGGATAGATTTGTTCCCAGTGGAGGAAGCCTGGGAACAATTTGCTCCTAGACGGTGAACTCCTAGAGCCTAGGGTGTAGTGCAGGGCTGGGCACACAGAAGGAATTCTGGTAGTGCAGCAGGAGGCCAGAGATAGACAGCCCCTCAGAGACCACACCCAGACCCTCTGAACTCAAGAGGAAAGAGACTTGCTAAAGGTTTCACAAGGTGCTCAGTCCAGTCCCGGAATCAAGTTTGAGGTCTCCTTCCTGAGTCCAGCACTCTCTTTGCTAGGAAAACCATGTGCCTCAGAGGCCGATGGGCATGAATCTTGAACCCTATCACACACCCAGGGAAGAGGTGACTAGAGCTCCACTCACTGGCTATTTTTAAGGTCACCAGTCTAATGGAGGACAGATTGAATGGGGCTAGTATTTTTGCAGCTATTCAAATCCCTTACTTACCCCCTCACTCTGGGGCCCCTTTCTCAGTGTCACTTACATTTAGAAGTGGGAAGATGGGCTGAGGGGGTGGTTTTGGTCACACTGTAGGTGGAAAGCACCCCTGCACTTGGGGCAAACCAAATGGCAGCCCTTGGTATAGCTCACCACCTTCTGCATAGCTGTGCTTCTGAAAGTCACTATATTTCTCAGACTTTTTTGCCTTGATCCATAAAGAAGGACAATGATAATAATACCTATTTCCCTAACCACAGAGTGGGTGGGAAGCCCAGAAGTGATAACGGGGCATGGCAACGCATCGCTATCTTAGAGAGTGAGTCATTTATTAACATTAAATGGCTGAACATAGAAGATAGGCAAAGAACACAGCGCTCCCTTCCTTCTCCAGTGGTATATTTCAAGCCCTTAACATCCCCATTTTCCTTAGGGGCTGCCTTATGAATGGAACAGGTGGCTACTCAGAGTTGGGCAAATGTTTGCCACTTGCAGTGAGGTGCAGACTGAGACAGAGACATGTGGCATGCATGCTGAATCCCAACTCTACAGAGGTTCGCCAGCACTCACATTTCAGAGTGCTAATGCTTTTGAGATTCTCCCACTAGCAATCAATTGACCTACTGATCTAGGGGAAGAGTCAAGATCTTAACTTCAAAGGGAAAGACTAAATGTTCTGCTTCCTGTTAAAATTCCATACACTATCTGCTGTGACTGGATACTTCATTAACCTTGAATAGATGCCCAAACATTCAAAAGATAAAATTTCGCTTTTCCCCAGATCACAAGAGTCGTTAAGCAATCATGCTACTGAATGCATGAACAAATGAAGGTTCTTGGATCCCTAAGATTTCTTAGGAAGACTATTCCTTCATTATATGTATTCCGAATTTGGTGGTTTTCAATGTGCTTTAGATCTAAGAGGTAGCAAAGTATGGTGCAGATGACACTGATTTCTTAGATCTGCCACTTCTTAGGTCTGTGACTTTGGTCAAGTTGCTTAACCTCTCTGAGCCTCAGTTTCCTCGAGGTAATGCCAACCTCTTCTTCTCAGGGTTATCATGAGGGTTACTGGAGATGAATGTCCCCTAAATACTTAGTAACATGCCTAGAACCCAGTCTGTGCTCAATTAAAAGTAGTTATTCTTAGCTCTTGGATCATTTGAACTTTGTTCTCAGTGAGGGCAAAAGATGTACAAAACTCATGGCTAGATAGCAGTAGATGCAGGACTGGAACCTAGGCATCCCTGACTCTAAGAACAACAGCAGACCAGATGCACATTTTCCTGCAAGGGAAATTATTTACATGTAAATCTAAGGACTGTTTAAAAAGAACTCTCCTTTTGGACTGATACATTTCAAGAGAAATTTTAGATATATTTTTTTCTTCGTTAGCATGTTTTTCAGTAAAGGACAGGGGAACCTGTTAATATGAATGCTTAAAGCAGCTCTCTTATTAGGGATGCTTTCAAGATGAGGAAGAGTGGTGGAAAACAGTGCTTCTTGTTGAACCCGTTTTCCTGGAAGTAGAGTTTAGGGTGTCATAGAAGAAGTCTTAGAGGGAGAACAGGCAATGAAAACATCCAAAATCCAGCTAAGGCCACACCCTGGAAATGTAAGCCTAGCAAAGGACCCTCTTCTGCCACTTGCCTTCTAGGCCAGGCCCCTGTAATAACTTGTTTGCTTCTTTCCACACCCACACCAGCATCTGCAGCTTTGGGACTTTGTGATGTGAACACTTTTACACTGTTGGTGGGATTGCAAACTAATACATCCTCTAAGGAAAGAAGAATGGAGAATCCTCAAAGAGCTAAAAGCAAACCTTCCATTTCATCCTACAGTCCCATTTCTAGGTAGCTACCCAGAAGAAAAAGAAGTCATTTTACCAATAAGGACCGTTGCACTTAAATGTTTATCACAGCTCAATTTATAATCACCAAGATGTGGAAACACCGAAGTGCCCATCAACCTATGAATCGATTAATAAACTGTGGTATATGTACACCATGGAGTACTCTTAGCCATCAAAAAGATGGAGACTTTACATCTTTTATATTTACCTTGAAGGAGCCAAAGAATATCCTCCTTAGCAAAGTATCTCAGGAATAGAAAAGCAAGCATCCCATGTACTCAGAACTAATTTTAAACTAGTGGGTGAACAGCTACAGGCTCACATGAGGCAAAAACACAGTTAAATTCAAGAAGGGGGGAGACGGGAAGGGAGGGTGTTCAGTAAGCTCTCACCTATTGGGTACAATGTAGGGGTACATGGCACAACTCCTGGGTGAAGGACTCAACTATAATTTGGACTTTATAAATGCAAACAATGTAGCCTAATTATATTCACTCTAATGTTAATCCAAAATAAATAAAAAATAATAACTTGTTTGGACATCTGGTTTCTTGGTAGACTACTAGGCTATTCTGCTTTCAGACTGTCCGTCTCTGTCTCTTCCCTCAATTCACAAGCACCCAAATGCTGAGATTCTCAGTGTGTGCAGCAGAGTTCACTGTTAGCACTGGGCACCTTCTGGAGGCTACAGGGATTGCCCAGCCATGAAAATCTAGCTGTTCTCAGGCCAAGAGCTGCCTTGGCTGCCTGTTGATGGCAGCAGCAGCATTCGTCAGACCCAGCCAATGGGATGGGATCTCAAAGTGCTCTCCCCTTCAAAGGCAGTATGTGTTTTCTAAGAAGATAAATGTGGTTTCAACTATGAAGAAGATTCATCTGAGGGAGTTGCTTTCTGAGCCCAAAGCATAGTTTTTATATCCCTTCAACTGGGGAAAATCTGTGGACATCTTGGAGTTCCGGAAATAGGCCAGTCAGAGCCAAAGGCAGAGAACAAGGTGTGTCACAGAGGAGTCAGAAAGACAGATTTTGATCTAGTTCAAGGTGTGACTCTAAAGCAATAAATGTGAACTTTTGGCATGGCTTACAAAGGTCTCTAAATCCACCTACAAAGAGAAATCAAGCTCGGGATAGTGTAAGCAATGACAACTTCTCCAGAGTAAGGACATGGATGGCTACTCCAAGGACCTATCTAAGTACAATCCTCTCCGCAAAACTCGATTGAGCTCTGCAGTAATCAAAACCAAAACACTTACTTACTAGTCCCCACTTTTTAAGAGAGTGTAGGTGGAGTGGTTGAGGAGAAGGAGAAGAGGACCATGGCAACTATAACCCACCCACCATTTTCTCCTAGGATTTGGCCAAGTAAATGGAAACAAGTGGGAAACACAGGAGAAATTTAGTCATGGTGACACTGTTCATGAACTATGGGTGCATTACCAGGAAGTTTTCCATTCCTGACTCACTTGTTGACCACAAAAAAGAAGCAAGAAATATAAAGGGTAATTAAGATGGAGGTTAGGGAAATCCTTCTAGAAAATGCCCAGGGGCTAGCAATTTGGAGGACAGGCTGTTGGCCAAGTAATTGCTCCATTTCTGCCATCCCACCTAACTGCCATCACTTTGAGAGCTGGGATGTCAGCAAATCAAGTTTTGTAAACATCCATGCAATCAACTCAATATCACATTCTCAATACATTGTTGGTGGTTGATAATAAGGAAAAAAAGAAGCAAGATTTTGATCACCTTCTTCCACACCTGTGCACATATCAGAATCTTAAAATAAATAGAAAGCTGACTTGCTAAAAGTGGATTGCCCTGAGAATTGGAGAAGACAGTTATGTGAAATGGCATTACCTCAGTGCCTAGGGATCCCAGTTCTGTGAAGAGGAAGGAAACAGACCCATGGCTCTATAAGAAACATTTCCTCTTTGCTCTATTAATTTCCGAGATTAAGCAAGCCACTCCTCTGTAAGCCTAATGACCTGAGATAACAGCCATTGTGTTTGCTGCAACTCCTGCTAACTGAGCTAATCTTGGTAGATTGGCAGTGTCTCAGGATTTTATTGTCAAATTCAACCAGCCAGTGGCTCTCATGGCCCCTTCAGTCATCATCCTGACCCCCATACCTACCAGCACAATCTCTAATGCTGAGTTCCAGACACTTGGATAATGTCTGGGTTCCCAGGGAATAGAAGCAGAAGTGTGTCACATGAGTTTTAAAAGGACAACAGGGCCAGATGGTTGAATGGGGATCCCTTTCTACACTCTACTCACTGGCTTCTTGTTCTCAGTCATACTGAGCAAGTCCATGCAATATATCTAGTGCTTGCCATTGTGACTGGTTTTGATTTACAAAAAAAGCAGAATCTTCTTCCCTGTCATTCTTCCTCTTTTTTCTTGCAAGGGGGGCAGTGCAGAGATCACTTGACTGGGAATCCAGGTGGAGCCTTGGACTATATTTCCAACTCTTTCAGAAACCTACAAGGGGCAGGGGCAGCTCAACTCCTAGATCTTTTCCAGATCACATTTGAGTCCTTATATATTGGGTTGGTTCCCTGTCATCAAATTTACATACAGAATTTCAACAACACATCTTATATTCGTGTTTAAGATTAGAAGCATTTAACACCCCCCTCCCCCCCATAGCCCATTGTCTGACCGATTCCTGGAGCTTTCTGGGCTCCTGACGATTTCCCACCATGGTGAAATGGGGAAGCATGCTCTTGATTACAAGCCGACTTTTCCAGTCATCCATTGTTTGACCTGCAATTTTATTCTTGACTCTCCAAGGCGCTTCCCAAACGACCTAGACACAGGGCTTAGGGAGACAAAAAGTACACTGTCTTTCAGATATGAAGATGAGACCAATGACCCCATGAATCACAGACTTTCACTTTGAGGACAGGTTTGTGTGGAGTCAGCCACGTTCCTTTTCCTGTCTCTCTCCCCACCCAATCTCCCTCATTGAACACCCCTACCCCGAAGGATGAGGGCCACTTCTGTGATGTAGTTGGCTGGGATGAAATGACCAGGGGCACAACAAATGACCAGTCCTTGACCAGGGGCACAACAAAGTTCAGTGGATGACAGAGGAGTGGGTGAAGGAACACAGCCTGATATAAGTAAAATACCATTGGGCATACAGGCAGGGAATGTGGGTCTCAGGTCTGGCTTTGCTTTTGTTTGATATATAGTGGGACCCAGGGAAAGGCATGTTTGATTTCTGAGATGCAGTTTCTTTATATGAAAAATACAGTGGTTGAATCAGTTGATGACATAGGGAGTCTTCAGCTCTACTCGAGTAAGCCTTATGGTCCATAAAAGGAGCAACCACAAACTCTGGTCCTGTTAAGACCCAGCCAAGTCAGCTGATCAGTGGTATAAGGCCTGACAGACACCAGAAGGAAGCAGTGAATGTTGGAACAGGCTTATGAAAGCCTAGTGCACTAGTTTAAAAGAAATTGACCGAGCAGGCCATGACCAAGTCTACTCTATGCTCTCCATGATGGATAAGCAGACATATGCAAACTCAGATAAAGCTGTCATTTCCTTTTGTTTTTCATGAGTAGATATGAAACAAGAGCTCTGTTAAGGCATTCATATATAAAGGCAGCTATACTTCCCATAAATCTCCTTGGCAGCATGGCATCAGGCTCTAAAATCTCAATGTCCAAATTTCTACCTCTGGAAAGATTGAAAAGTACTTTTTCTCATTCTCCCACTGAATACAACTAAAATCTCTGGGCACTATTTATAAAATAAACATAAGAAGATACCAAAAGGTGGAAATGAAAAGGTAGACTGGCTAGGGACCTTGGGACCTGCGAAAGGATATAGTGTTGAATTCCCTAGATTTTCTTTTTGCCTTATATATAAGCCAGACTTGGAGCTGAAGAAGGTAGTAAACCAGAATACCAGTGGGCACTGATAAAAAGGTCCCAACAAAATCCTGCTCTTTCTATCCAAAGGACCAGGAAAGGGGTAGCCCATCAAGATAGAAAACCTTCAGATAGTAACTGTGTTTAATCCAGCTTAATAATTCCATAACTTAAACAAAGGCCAAGTGGGAAGCCTAGACTTTACCTTTCCCTGGCAGTAATGAAGTGTTCTTCCCCATCTCTGCTAGGTTGGTATCAGTAGATGCCAAGTGGGGAGCTGGAATTCTCATCCCTTTCCAGCAGTAATGAGGCTAATCTCCCTATTGCCAATGAAGGCTAAAACCTGGACTTTTATTCTCATCTGGCAGAAATAAGATGGTGCCCTCTTCCCTGCCAGAGCAGTGTCAGAAGAAGTCAGTTAAAACAGAAGACTTAAATAAGATCCATTCTTTTAATATAATACCCCAAACATCAAAATTTTAATAGAAAAGCACTTGCAATACCATGAACCAAGGTTATCTCAAACCGATTGAAAAATATTATCAACAGATGTCAATAGCAAGATGACACAGATGTTAGAATTATCTGACAAAATTTTTAAAATAGTTTAACCAACACCTACAGCCATGCTTGAAACAAGTAAAAAAAAAAATATTGAAAGTCTCAACAAAGAAATAGGAATTCTCAACAAAGAAACAGAAAATACAAAGAAGAACCCAAGAGAAATTTAGAACTAAAAAAAATAAAATAACTGATATAAACTCAATGGATGGAATCAAGAGAAGAATAGGAGGGACAGAGGAAAGATTTAAGATAGAACAAAAGAAATTACCCAATGTGAACAGAAAGAAAATAGACTGGAGAAAAATGAACAGAGAATCAGGGACATATGAGATTATTAAATACAAGGTATAACTTTTATGTCATGTCATTGGAATCCCAAAAGAAGAGGAGATGATGGGACTAAAAACTGTATTAAAAGAAACAGTGGCTAAAAACTCCCCAAATTTTGTAAAAGGCATAAATCAGAAAGTTCAAAGACCTGAGTGAACCCCAAACAGTATAAGTTCAAAGAAATCCACTTCAAGATCCACCATAACAAAACTTTAGAAATGTGAAGACAAAGTCATGAATACAGTGAGAAAGAAATGACACATTATCTGTAGAGGAAAAACAATTTGAATGACAGTGGACTTTTCATCAGAAACCATGGAAGGCAGAAGGAAGGGGCATAGTGTTTTTCCAGTGCTGTAAAAAAAGATCTGTCAACCTAAAATTCTATGTTGAATTTTAGAAAATATGTTATAGATATGGAAGTGAAATCAAGACAGTGAAAATATGTTATAGATATGGAAGTGGAATCAAGACATTCTCAGAGGAAGGGAAAGTAAGAGAATTTGTCAACAACAGACCTCTACCAAGAGAATGTCTAAAAGAAATTCTCTAGGGAGAAAGAAAATGATAAAAGAAAAAATCTTGGCCATCAGAAAGGAAGAACAATGGAGAGAGAGAAATATGAATAATGTAATAGACTTTCCTTCTCCTCTTGAAATTTCTAAGTTATGTTTGGTGGCTTAAACACCAAGTGTAACATTATCTGATGTGGTTCTAAATGTATGTGGGAAAAATACTTGACATCATTACATTATAAATGAAGGGAGAGATAAAGAGATGAAAATAGTAGGTAAGATTTTATACTTCACTGGGACTAGCAAAATGCTAACACTAGTAGACCATTATAAGTTATATGTGAATATATATACATGTAATAATGCATTACCCAGAGAAACCACTCCAAATGCTTTACAAAAATATAAGCTCAAAAACTCTATACACAAATCATATGAAATTCTAATAATTGTTCAAGTAACTCATAGGAAATCAGAAAAAAAGAAAATTGAAAAAGAAAAGCCAAAGAATAAATAGAAAACAAAAATGAATAGGCAGAATTAAGCACTAATTATCAATAAGTACATTAAATGAAAATTGTTTAATGTACAAAATATTACTAAAAGATAGAGAGTAGCAAAGAAGATAGAAAACATGACCCAGTGACATGTTGTAGGCATAATATTTATCTCTAATAGAATGATTTAGGAAGGTTGAAAGTAAAATAATGGGAAAAGATTTATCATGCAAATGTTAATTTAAAAAATAGCAGAAGTGGCTCTAGTAATAAAGTAGACTTCAGAGCAAAGAAAATTACTAGGATGGATAGAAACATTACATAATGATAAAAGGGTCACTCAATCAAGAAGACACAGTAATTCTAAATATGTATGTTCTAGATAACAGAGATTTAAAGTATAGGAAGCATATGTTGTTAGGAGAAATAACCCCTCCACATACATTTACAGTTGAAGATTTCAACACCCTTTTCAACCAAAATTTATCCAACATGAAATAATCTGAGGCACCTTATAATTATGAAAGAAATCAAATTCATAATTTAAAAAATCTCCCAAAATAAAAACTACAAGCATAGATGGTCTCATTAGAGAATTATGCTGATCATTTAAAGAATTTGCACCAATTCTACATAAATTCTTCCAGAAAGGAAATGAGGAGGGAATACTTCTCAACTCATTATATTACCATGACAGCAAAGACAAACACTGTACAAAAATAGAAAACAACAGACCAATATTTCTTATGAATATGGACACAAAAATCCTTAAGAAAATTTTAGCAATTAATGAAAAGAATTATACAACATGATCAAGGTGAGTATATTTTAGGAATGTAAGGCTGGTTCAATATTAAAAAGTCAATTCATGTTATCCACCATATTAATAAGCAAAGAATAAAAATCATATGATCATCTCAAAATACTGAAAAGAGAAAAAAATAAGATGGAGGACTTCCTAATTTCAAAATTTATTACAAAGCAAAAGTAATCAAAACAATGTAGAACTGATATAGGAATAGAAACATATATCAATGAAATAGACCTGAGAAATCAGAAATAAATAAACCCATAAATCTATTTTCTTTTCTTTTTTTTTTGGAGACAGAGCCTCAAACTGTCACCCTGGGTAGAGTGCCGTGGCATCACAGCTCACAGCAACCTCCAACTCCTGGGCTCAAGCAATTCTCTTGCCTCCACCTCCCCAGTAGCTAGTACTACAGATACTTGCCACAATGCCCGGCTATTTTTTGGTTGTAGCTGTCATTGTTGTTTGGTGGACCCAGGCTGGATTCAAACCTGCCAGCTCAGGTGTATGTGGCTGGTACCTTAGCCACTTGAGCCACAGGTGACGAGCCTATAAATCTATTTTCAACAAAGTGTCAAGATCACTCAACGAGAGAAAGAATACTCTGTTCAAAAAATAATCTCACAACTGGATATATACAGGAAGGAAAATGAAGTTGGCTCCCTACCTCACATCATATTCAAAACTCAGATCAAAATGATCAATCAACCTAAATGCAGGTATTAAAACTATAAAACTCTCAGAAGAAAACATAAAGTTAAATCTTTAAGCCTTGGATTTGGCAATGGATCCTTAGCTATGACATCCAAAACATGAGTGACAAAAGAAAAAAAGTAGATAAGTTGGACTTCATAAAATTAAAAACTTTTGCACTTCAAAGGACATTATCAAGGAAGTGAAAATATAACATACAGAATGGGAGAAAACATTTCCAAAACCTGTTTGATCACAACTTAATATCCAATATGTACAAATAACTTTTATAATGCAATGATAAAAAGACAAACAACACAATAAAAAATGGGCAAATACTTGAATAAACATAGCCCCAAAGAATATACATAAATGGCCAATAAGCATAAGTAAAGGTGTTTAACATTATTAGTCATTAGAAAAGTACCAATCAAAATCACAACACATTACTTCCCATCCACTAGGATGGCTATAATAAAAAATAAAAATAAAAATAACAAGTGCTGGCAAGGAGGTGGTGAAATTGAAACCCTCATACATTGCTGGTGGTTATGTAAAAGGTAGCAAACACTGCAGAAAATAGTTTGACTATTTCTCAAAGAGTTAAGCATAGCTTTACTATTTGACCTCACAATCCCACTTCTAGGTATATACCCAAAAGAACTGAAAATAGGTACTCTAACAAATACTTATACACAGATGATTTTAATAGTAATATTCACAATGACCAAAAGTGAAAACAACCCAAATTTCTATCAATGAATAAATGGATAAACAAAATTTTAACATAGTCATACAGTAGAATACTATTTACCATCCAAAGGAATGAAGAACTGGTAACATGTTAAACATGGTGAAACTTGAAAACATTATGCTAGGGGGGAGGAGGCAAGATGGCCAACTGGAGCCAGCTTTTCACAGAGGCTCCCATCCAGAAGGAGAGTTAAAGGACAGAAGTTTAGCCAGTAAGCTGATTGTTTGGAGCTGAGCCAAGAGACAAGATTGAAGAGCACACGTCATCCCTGCTGAGGCAAGCTGTGACCCCAAGGAAATCAACAATAGGTACAAAACCTATTGCCAAGCAGACAGGAGTCCCCTCCCCCATGAGAACAGCTAGCAGTGTACTTCCTATGAACAAGCAAGCAGAGTTCAGATCTTCTCCTATTTTATCCCACAGGAGAGGCCATCTAAAAACTGGAACTCCTTCCCCAGAAAGGACTCACTAGTGTGCCATAGCACTCTTCCACCAGGCATAAAACTGAAATATAGTCTACCCACAATTCTGAACTCCCAGCACTCCCCTCCACTCTCACCCTGTGGTCTGGAAGACTGACCACCAAGGAGTCCAGATTCTTGAGCTTTTTCTCAAGAGGTATGGACAGGGCATGGGCTATTACAAGTTTGTGCTGAATTGGCGGCACGAGTATAACGCAGGGACTGTGGAGTAAGGGAGCCATATGGGAGGGGGAGAGATGGTGCCCCACAGCGCAGTGCAGCAGCAGGAACAATAAGGGTCACACCCCTGGTGATGTTTTGGAGAAACACTTCCTGCCTTTCTTAGCAAGCAGACAGACCTGGGCATCTGCTCTGGTGGCATCCATAGGAGGAATGGATCTGGGATGGAAACACAGTCCCCATAAGCAGTGGGTATGCCTGAGGCTGTACCTGCCCATGAGGGGCACAGCAGGGATGGAGAATAGAATCCACATGTGCAGAGGTAGCATACTCCCAGTATGGGGCTGAATCAGAATTGCTGCTTTTGTGAGTCCAAGATGCAACCGGCCCCCAGGGAAGCATAGCTGGGACTAAAGTAGGTGTGGCAGAAGCATCAGCCCAGGGAAGGGCAGGAACTAAGAGCCATTTGTGAGCTCTAACCACACCCACCTCAACACAGAGTGCAGCAAAGACAGAGATATCAGGTCCATGAGAATTGGCACAGCAGCAGCAGCACAGGGCAGGGCTGAATTGCAGTTACTGTGAACTCAAAGAGCACCTGGCCCACAGGGGAATATAGCTGGGATCAAAATGGAAATTCTGCAAGAATATAAATGGCAGCAACATCAATCAGGGGTGGGACTAAAACTGAGTGAAACTCCCCAGCCTCCATTAAGCACCTGAGATAGTCAGTCTTTAGCTCCCCCTGCTGGCTGGTGGCAGAGTGTGGTGGCCTGGCTGAGGAGACATAGATCTCTCAGTGACTCAGGCAGGCGCAACCCTCTGGAGCATCTGCTCATTGGAGGGACTGGGGTCACAGTCCTACAGGGTTACCAGTGATTGGGTGTGACAGAGGTGCAAGGTGGGGAAGGAGACATCAACATTCCTGGACTAATTCATTTGCTGGGTGGGTTCTTCTGACTTCATGGAGCACCAGAGTGAGTTATATTTAAGCTGCCATCAGACCCCTACTATCCAGTTGCTGGAGAACTTTTGAACTCTCCCACTTGAGACTGGGTGCTGACTGAGGCAATTGATTTGGAACTCTTGACCTGGGCCAATCACCCAAGGACCATCCAAGGTGGTACCTTAGTTGTGGTGTTGTGGGAAGGTTTGATTTTCCTTTTCCAGTTGTTGCCTGTGGGGGGCAGGATGTCTTAGTTGCTTGTATTTCTCCATAGCTGAGACTTCAACCCAGAGTTAATGATTCACTAGGATTCGATAGAGACCAGTTGAAAACAAGACAGACAGAGCCACTTAGCTCTACCACATCAAGCAGGTCCCCAGTGTCTCAGGCTGTAATACTGTATGGGTCCTTTGCAAAACTGTAGGAGAAAAGCTGCAGTCACCAGGCCCAGCTCTTGGGCAAAGGGCTGGTTAAGCACTACTCCAGGAGCACCCAATCTAATTTCACCTTATCTGCTCATCTAGCCAAACAGTGAAAAATAATCATGGGGCAGAATCAGCTGGCAACATGAATAATCAGAGTAGATCAACTCCCCCAAGGAATGACAAGGCAGATGCACCAGAAGATCCCATTCATAAGCAAATGGCTGAGATATAAGAAATTGAATTCAGAATTTGGTTAGCAAATTAAGATTAACAGAATGAAGGTAAAGTTGGAATTAGAAATTCAAGGAGCATTTCAAAAGTTGCCTCAAGAATACAATGGATTCAAAGACAAAATTACCAAAGGCTTTGACATATTGAGGCAAGAACTTGTAGCCCTCAAAGATCTGAGAAATATAGTAGAATACCTCAGTAATAGAATGGAGCAGGCAAAAGAAAGGATCTCTGAAATTGAAGACAAAGCTTTTGAAATGCTCAAAGAGGAAGAGAAGTGGAGCACAAAAATGGATCATTCTCTCAGAGAGCTATGGGACAATTCAAAGAAAACTAATACTCACTTTATAGGAATTCCTGAAGGCAACAAGGTTGCTTTGAAAGGCCCAGATGCCTTACTCCAAGAGATAATAATGGAGAACTTCCCCAACATGGCAAGAGATTCTGAAATTAAGATAGCAAGACAGCTGCAGAACCCCAGCACAACTCAACTCAAATAAAGCATCTCCCAGACACATAATTCACTTCACCAAAGTTAATATGAAGGAGAAAATTCTGCAAGCAGCCAGACATAAGAAAACTATAACCTGCAAAGGGAAGAGTGTTAGAATGACTGCAGATCTCTCTGCTGAAACTTTTCAATCTAGGAGAGGATGGTCATTGACCTTTAACCTCCTAAAAGAAAATAAATTTCAACCCCAAATCCTGTATCCAGCTAAACTGAGTTTCATTTATGATGGAGAAATTAAATACTTTAATGACATTCACATGTTGAAGAAATCTGCCATAACTAAACCAGTTCTCCAGGATATTCTCAGACCTACCCTCCATAATGACCAGCATAATCCTTTCCCACCAAAGTAAACTCACTGAGAAACTTTGGATCAAGTTCCAAATTCTACAGGTTTGAAAGAATTAAAAATGTCCACTGGACTTTCAAAAAACTCGATACCCAAAATACTACCAGGCTTATCAATATTTTCAATTAATGTGAATGGCTTAAATTTTCCTCTAAAGAGCACAGATCGTCTGACTGGATACAAAAACTCAGACCAGATATCTGCTGAATACAAGAATCTCATCTGACCTTAAAAGATAAATATAGATTCATGGTAGAGGAATGATCATCTATAATTCAGGCAAATGGAAATCAGAAAAAAGGAGGTGTTGTAATTTTTTTTTTTTTTTGAGACAGAGCCTCAAGCTGTCACTCTGGGTAGAGTGCTGTGGCTTCACAGCTCACAGCAACCTCCAATTCCTGGGCTCAAGCGAGTCTCCTGCCTCTGCCTCCCAAATAGCTGGGACTACAGGCACCTGCCACAACGCCCGGCCATTTTTTGGTTGCAGCTGTCATAGTTGTTTGGCGGGCTTCGGCTGGATTCGAACCCACCAGCTCAGGTGTACGTGGCTGGTGCCTTAGCCTGTTGAGCCACAGGCGCCAAGCCAGGGTGTTGTAATTTTATTCACAGATACAATAGGCTTTAAACCAACAAAAGTAAAGAAAGATAAGGATGGTCACTTCATATTGTTACAGGCAACACTCAACATGATGAGATTTCAATTATTAATATTTATGCACCCAACCAGAATGTGCTTCAATTTATAAGAAAGACTCTAACAGGTATGAGCAACTTGATTTCCTCCAGCTCCAGAGTAGTCAGAGATTTTAACACCCATTTGGCAGTATTGGATAGAGCCTCCAATAAGAAACTAAGCAAAGACATTTTAGAATTAAACTTTACAATCCAACAATTGGATTTAACAGACATCTACAGAACCTTCCATCCTAACAATGAATATACATTCTTCTCATCAGCCCACAGAAAATCTTCCAAAATTGGTCACATCTTAGGTCACAAGTCTCACCTTAGCAAATCTAAAGGAATAGAAATTATTCCTTGCATCTTCTTGGACCATCATGGAATAAAAGTTGAACTCAGTGACAACAGGAATCTACATACACATACAAAAACATGGAAACTAAATAACCTTATGCTGAATGAAAGTTGGGTCATAGATGAGATTCAGAAGGAAATCACCAAATTTTGGAAAAAAATGATAATGAAGACATGAATTACCAGAACCTCTGGGATACTGCAAAGGCAATCCTAAGAGGGAAATTTATAGCATTACAAGCCTTCCTCAAGAATATGGAAACAGAGGAAGTTAACAACTTGATGGGACATCTCAAGCAACTGGAAAAAAAGAACATTCCAATCCCAAACCCAGCAGTAGAAAA